>CABHPQ010135146.1:28513-44124 GCA_902168405.1 Peromyscus aztecus
TATATATATGCATGTGGAGACCTGAGGCAGACATTAAGTGTTCCCCATTGCTCCCTACCTTATAAGTTGAGACAGGATCTGTCAGGGAGCCCCGAACTCACCATTTCAGTTAGTATGGCTACACAGCTTGCTCTGGGTATTTTCTGTCTCTACCTTCTGCCTGCATTGAAGTTGTTAGCATGCAGCCACACCCACTTGACTTTTATACGGATTCTGGTGATTTAAACTCTGGTGCCCATATTTGCATAGCAAGTGCATTTTCTACTGAGACAAACTGCCAACATCTACAGCTTGGTTTTAATGATTTCTCCTAACCAGAAAGAAGTTTGTCTTACTCTACAATTAATAAAGGCATATATATGTGTGTGTGTGTGTGTGTGTGTGTGTGTGTGTGTGTGTGTGTGTGTGTGTATGTATATATATACATATATATATATGGATGCAATGCATAAAAAGGTAATGTTCAGGAAACTTTCCAAAGCACCCTTTGCCCCAATGTAGACACACAAAATAGCATAGACTATGTTTGGTGTCACTTGTTACGTGACTCTCTATGGGCTTCATTTAAAACTCATAAAAACCTAGCAGTTAGATACTGTGACTCAATATCCCACATTACACATGAATAATATCAGTGGTAGAGATTTAATACTGACACGTCATAAGACTTTTGGGAGCACAACTGAAATCTAAGTACTGGCTCTGTGGCATCAAAGCATTCAGTTCTGAGAGCCAGAGGCTGTGATGATTTAGAAGATTATGTAGGCAAGGAAATATGTATATCAAACCCCAGCAGAGGTGCATGGGGTGAGTGCATTATTGGAAGAATCACATGATAACTAGTCACATTCTCCGGAGTATCTACTGAAATATTTTCTAAATTCCAATGTCATATTCAATCATCACTCAGTTTGCTTTGTTGTGTTTCTCTGAGATATGAAGCAGTTAGCACAGAGCATAAATACTATAGAACTGCTAGAAGTTATTATGGAAAAAATCTGGACAATATCGTGTAAGAACAACAGTATGGTCAATTCCTGAAAAGAATTCTTTTTTTTTTTCATTTCCAAGAATAAATATCCCTGCTTCCTTGAACTTGCTAAGCAGTAGCACTGGAATTCTGAGCTATGCCTGATCTACAATACTTGAAATTCTGACACTCACTTATGCAACTTACCCCTGGTTTTTGTAAAATGAGTTGTCTCTCCTGAAGTATTGAGATTTACCACATAGCAATCTATTATCAAATAGCTCTTGGGATTGACACTTATCATAACTTTGACTGATTTTTAATACAACATCACAAGTTTAACCAGATTCACAGGCTCTGTAGATTCAGATGTCATTTAGTTGAATACATTATTTAAACACATGAAAAAAAAGTATCATTAAATCACTTTTGGAATTGCAATCTTCTCCAAATTCATATAATTCCCTATTAATTGATATTAAGTAGTATCATAATATCCTAATATTCTCCAAAATCATTTCCTCTCTGACCCAAACGCAAATATCTATGAGGGAAACTGCTTTGTCATATAAGATATCCATACAATTTATACATGTACAGAACCTACAAGCTACCTGAGTATATTCACCTATGATCAGAAAAAAGAATTTTTTTTTGCTTGTCTTGAGTGTATTTTATGGACCAGATATATATTCTGATGATCACCAATAACACATTTATTTCACGTTCAGAGCTATAATGTTGAGTTGGACAATTTAAAATCATTAGCAAGGCTACTTTCTCATCCATAATCTAATAATATCTGTATTAGTGCACAGAAAAATTCCTACACTCCTAAATCGTAGTTCTAATAAAGGTACCTCTAATATAACTACTTTAGAAAGTCACAGACAATATTTCTGATTTTTAGTATAAAGAAATTCATTCCAATATTTTCAGGGTAACAAATAAGCTACTTAAATCATGTATACTTAGCTTTAGAGATTAGATAAAAAAAAAACAATTTTACTCAATAAAAGTATCATTAGGGTTCTGACAACAGTTCAAATGTACAATCACCAATTACAACATTTTGCTGCTGATGAGTTATAAATGCACAGGCATCAGGAGATACATCTTAAAATAAAACAGTGCTACTTACTAGTGGTGTCCAAGCAGAATAAAGTGTTTGTTTGTTGGAAGAAGAAAGGAGGTGACAGACAAGAGTCGGAACTGTCTATATGAACTCTACCAATTTCCTGCTTTGACACAATCTGATTGTGTAAGAACATCTTGGTTAACAAGATATGACACAAGATCTGTCATGGTAGATTTTATAGCTGGTCATCTAACTGAAATTTTGACATCATATGGTGAATCTGTATATGGCTATCAGAAACAAAATATTAGAGAATTTTACTAGCTCTTGAGTGCTCATCTAATGTTATAATATATCTATATATTTGTTAGCAGATGCTCCTACCCAACTTATTTTTATCTTATCAGAGCTGTATTTCTGTCTTTTAAGGGGGCTGCAGAGACGACTCAGTGGTTAAGAGTAACTTATACTCTTATAGACAATAATGTGTTTCTTCCACACATGACATTTGTCTCACTACTGCTTGTAACTCCAGTCTCAGGGACCTGACACCTTCCAGTCTCCCTGAATACTTTATTCACATGCATATACCTCTACACAGAAGCAAATATATACATATATATATATACATAATTTTAAAAATAATTCATTTGAGAATCAGTGTTAGATTATATTATTCATGATGTCTAGAGAATTCAAGATGTCTTCACCAAAATCCAAAGCATCTCTGATTAGTTGTTGGACCAATTTGATTTAGAAAATAATTGTGTCCTTTACCTTTGTAAATTCAATGTGATAGTGCTTTACATAGTATATTGGTAAAGAATCCCAGAGCCCTCTGGTATTTTTAAGTTCCCTAGTATTAGCTTTTATTTTCTTGTCAAATGAAGTTGAACACAATATTGTGCAACATATCAAATTGCTATCATTTGAGTATTAAGATCCACACAAGTTTTCGTGATTTCTAAGCTTGTTTCGACAACATAAAAAAGAAGCAGGATAGACTAATAACAACAAGTTTCCTAGGCAACGATGTTAAGAAAACTTTTTTGGTAAATAAGCAAGAATAAATTATGCAATCACAAGTAGTACATACATAGCACTGAGAGGCACTTCTGGAGGCTCATGCTGGCATATACATTAAAATATGTCATGCATAATTCAATAATCCATTCTCATTTTCTTATTTATCTTTAACTTCAATGATTTATGTGAAAAAGATATACCAGAGAAGAGAATCTACTCAACACATGTTTGAATTGTGTTTAATAATAGGATTACCTATTAGACACTGTTTAAGACAATCTTTGAAGCTCAGGGTGAACTTGACCATAAGAAATTAATGGCTCACAAGTTGCTTAACTCTCTTTCATCACCTCCACCTGTGTATTTTTAAATATACAAGTTGTTGTTTTAAATATACAAGGGTGTTGTTTTAAATATACAAGGGTGTTGTTGGCACACAAATATAATGTAAGCACTCGGGAGGCAAAGGCAAGTGGCAAACTCTGTGAGTTTGAGGCCAGCCAGATCTACAGAGTGAGTTCCAAGACAGCCAGAGCTACACAAAGAGAAACCCTGTCTCAAAAAAAAAAAACAAATAAATAAATAAAAATAGATATACAAATGAAATATGAGCTTTAAGTAATTAACTAACATTCCTGAATCACATTACCTTCGGATATGCTGTCTCTGTCTCCAGCTATCTATGGAAGAATGTGTCAAGAGTGTGATCAGAACAGTCTCTATCCTCACCCTGAAGGCTGCTTAGTGGTGTGAAAAATTTTCATAAGCTTGAGATTTCTGTTCTCATGAACATTGGTGAAATTTTTATAATGATATCCACTTTAAAGTATATGTATGGAAATACTCTTTAGTTTACTTGTGATAAGATGATAGAGCACATATCATCCATTGCCATGTAGCAGGTATTTTCAAGGCCTTTCTTTTTGTGTGTTGAATGCTTCTTTTCTTTTTTATCAGAATAAAAGTACTCTATACATCTGTGAATTACGAGAGAATAAGTTGCCTTTCCTAACTAATAAGAAGTAACTGAGAGAGTAGATGAAAATGGCTTTAAGGCAAACATCTGGCTTATTATTCCTGCTTTATGAATTTTCTTAACTTTATTACTTTATGATCATTAAATATGCAGTGTTATATAAGGATGCTGTGGTTCATGAAATAACATACATGAATTCAACCATCAAAGTGACATTAGTTTTGCAATTTGGTTGTTGTTTGTCAATTTTGTTTCCTCATTTCTCACTATTTTGTGACCTTTTTTTCATTGACATATATTATAGCCAATGTTAATTTTTCATAACACGTTTCCTAATTGTAGACCCCAAAGTATCTACAGCCCACAGCTTATGTTTGGTTGGAAAGTTAAATAGGTAAACTGATTCTTTGTCTACACTGTATGTATTTGCACTAGTGTCATAATAAAACTTGTAACTGAGTACATGTGACTGTTGAGGAATCATAATTCAGCAAAAAGCTATAATGAAAGAAATGAATCTATACATTGAATGTCAATAATCTAGAGAACAATATGCATTTAGGTGAAGTCTAGTTTACTCTAATCAAAATGGTTAATGTTGTAGACAACCCCTTTAAAATATCTTCTAGATTTACAAGTCTATGGAATAATGTATGATAACTCAATTCATGTGTACAATGTGAGATGATAAAATCAAGGTAATTAGCAATTTTCTCTTTATCATTATGACTTCATGCTTTCAACTTGTAGTTTGTATCTCCCAGTTATGTTAATATCTGTAGTAAGTCATCATGGTAATCCCTTTGTATGACATAAGACATCAGAGCTTATTATTTATGTCTGTTTTTAAGACATGCTCTCTAAACTTCTTCTACACTACACCATTACCTTTGATAGTTTTTCCAAATTCAAATTGCTCTTTGCCTTAATAAAAATACTATATATTTCATAAATATATTTAAACAGATTTTGTGGAATTACAATGAACATCTTATATACTGAAACGTAATTTCAAAAAAAAAGACAACCTCTCTACTAAAAAATGATAATTAAATGACAGGAATTGTTTCCCAATTCTGTTACTCAGCAGCTAAGAAGTGTCCAGCAGGGCAATCTAACACGTATAATCTGAGAATAATTGCATTTTTCTTAATATATAAATATTCAGTGGATTTTCTTCCACAGTTTCACTACATTTCTCATTTTACTCATTAAGAATCATTGAGTTACAGTTAGTCAGAGCAATTTCATGTATTGGTTTAAATATATAATTTAAATGATGAAGAAATCATTTTCATATTTACAGTTTTTTAATCCATCAAATTATGCTCATTAACCAAACTCAGAAATAAGTTCTTTCTCTTGGTGGATGATAACTGATTCAAGATACAAAAGGGGCTTAAGTGCCTATACCACTAAATCACCTTCTATCATTATTCTCAGTTTACAAATCTTTAGAGATAACCACAGTACAAATAATATTTCTTTTTCTGTACTTTTTAGTACATAGATGATTGCTTTTAACTATTTATAAGGACCCATGGTTTTTTGCATTTTGTAACTTGTTTGTTAATCTTTGACCTTAACTTTTATGGCTTTAAGCTCTCTTTTGTGCTAGTTTTAAAACTGTCAGGAAGAACATTAAGGTCACTGAAGAAAACAAATACTACTTTCTGGATAGATAAGCTCCAATCAGCTGGCTGTCTAATGGAACCATGTAAGCATAGCTCATATGTTCATTTAGAAATACATGCCTGAATGAGTAAACCATGCCATATTGATATTTTCTCATCTATGATGAGAAAAGACATTTTTAAAATATAATAAGTCACAATAAATATCAGTGTGTAGATATGTCTTCCACAAATTGATGAGACTTCCTGGGAAGGTGGCACTTGTGACCCAATGAAATCACTTGGTCAGGGCCATAGGTCAACACTGTTGGCCAACACATACAACAGTTGAGGACACAGTCTTCTCAGAGTCCTTCTTCCTACTGTTCTATGCAATCCTTTGGGATACACAGACTCTATCATTCTATGACATTTGCAGTGTTACAAAAGAACATATCACAAAGGTAATGTTGAATAGTTAAGACATTTATCTTATACATGGCTCACCCTTTATCATATCCAATGTTGAACACAAAAATGTTTTCAATAATGCATATTTTTTATTGAATATCTAAATCAAGAGGGAATGAGAAAAAAGAGGAGGGAGAAACAGGCCAGTTTAGAAGGACAAGGAGGGAGGAGGGACAAATAACAGTAAGAATATTTGAAAAAACTCTAAAGAATCAAGTAATTTCGTATTTTTCTAAAATTACATATAATACATATAAGTATATGTATAAATATGCATTCATATATACACACTCATATACACACAACCATACATATATATGCATATATATACATATATGTATATAAAACTTAATTATGCCAGTGAGGTTATAATACTCCCTCTAAGAGCCATAGATTATTTAACAAAAGCTCTAATACCCTGCATTAAGAAGTTCTGTTGAATTTTTGGTTAGAGGAGTCCAAGTGACTCCTAAAACAATATATGCTTTTTGTTGTTTCCTTTCGATGCAGCCTAGAAGTTAAAGGTAAGTCCCTGTTTCTGAAGACACCACGTACTTCAGACACAGGGCTCTGTCTCACTGGCTCTAGTCTGAAAGCTTCCTTCTAGAAGTTGCTGTGCAAGGTGACAGTGGAGAATAGCAATCAGTAGTCCTAATCAGCTGTTATGCCTATAAACCACAGTAATAACAAGCATGGTAAGGTATCCTCAAAAGTTCAAAAGTAGCAATCTTATGTTGGCTGTAACCAACAACATCTAAATGTACTTAAAGACTCCTCAATAAGGGGTAAATTATGCTTGGTACTAGAAACCTAGTAAACTACCCAGAACTAGTTAGGTCATGGGTCTTAGAGGAGAATTTACCATCACTTTACTAGACCAGTATAATTCCTGCTTTGAAAAAGCACCAACTTTACAAATTGTTCAGAACTGCTGTGGTATGAGTAAGGCTTATCCATGCCCTGCTGGGGACCAGCTCCAGCAGAGATCAGGACTGAAAAAGGGTGGATGCAGCAGGCAATAAAAAGAAGTTGCACCAGATGACAGTTTGATTATTTTTCTGAGCCTCTAGGAATATTATATGTGAAAATGTGATCGGGAGGCAGTGTATAGAAGAGAATATGTGTATATCTCTATCCCAGAGCAACAGAAATTATTTTTGTATCCTACAACAATGATTACATCAGTCTTTATTTACATTTCAAAAAATATCTAATACATGACTATTTTCCCAACATTAACCAAAACATTCTTTAAAAGACATAATCATAAAATTCAATGATCACAGTTTTTGGAGAAAGTAGACAGAGTTTAACTGGGCAGGTCAGGAGAGAGCTTGAATGTTTTCTCATGGTCACTGTTGCCAGACCATTAGAATATAAAAGGCTAATTTTTAACTTATAATAAGCAAAACAAAAATTCTTATCAAATTATACCATAATCTATTTTAAACATTTATATACAACATAATTTATACATCTATGTAATTTCTACAACATTCCTGTCTCTTTTATTTTTATAATCTTCTAATGATTAACTCATAATGTGAAATAATATTTTTTTTTGATTCATAGTTTTCAAATTTGCATTTTATATCTATAAAAGCATTAATAATTAACTACAAAATAGGCAGAAAATGTTCCCAAACTCATTTGTGGGTTTTTTGTACTTTCCCAATCTTGATCTTCATCTCCATCTCTGCAGTTTAGTAAGAACATACTGTTCAGCCATTTCAAATATTAATACTTTCAAATCCATAGGTTTAATATTACTTTTCTCAATAAATTTGTTCATCTTAATTCCTTTCCAAGAGCATCTCAGACCATCAATATTTTTAGGGCAAAAAGGAACAAGTAAGTGAATCCTAAAACCACTACACAAATGGTTTCATTTTTTAAGTAATATAACTAAAGGAAGAAGTGGGGCTGTATCCACTCAACCAGAAACCAGACTTTGTCAAGCAGTTTCTTTAGCCAAACAACAGTCCTACAGTCTCCTTAGCTAAGTTATGAGAACTGGAACTTTGTCACGCAGTCTCCTTAGCCACACAACAGCCATACATTCTACTTAGTTAAATGGTAAGTGGCGCCACCATCTTCCCCTTTTTTTATTTTTTAGTCGATCCATTTGAAATTTCCATGACAGTGTTCTGATGCCTCATGCTAGTCATTGTAAGATGACTGGAAAAAGAAAAATAATAAGGAAGAAAATAAAAATTATCAATCCCAAATTAATTTTTAAAAAATGGCCAAACAGTAGTGGAACTTATATATTTCCTAATAGCCTTAACAAAAGAAGTTGAGACTTCTTCCACTTTGGAAGAATCAATATGACCTTTACACATAGCAGAAATTTTTTCAGATAGATTATGAAGATCCAAAGAAAAGTTTGAATAATCCCAAACTCCCTTAAAATGAGCTTGAATCCTGTCCCAAGAATGTTCTGAAGCATTGTATGATAAAGGAGTACCATGAATCCAGTGGAATTGTGAGTGACATTCTATTGATAATCTAACCTTAATATATTGAATTTGATTTCCTATATAAAGCATTGCTTCTTCCAAAGCACTGTCTTTCCTGAATACCTCAATCTATGTGTTCCTGAATCAAAAGGGCAATAGAAACATTGTTTGATAATTGATTCACATGATGAGCTGCATGAATTTGTTTAACCAAAGCAGCAGTAGAAAAAACAAAACTAGCTGCAATAGCAATTAATGCAGTAACATCTAAAATTAAAGTTGCCACACAACGTTTACCTCTGCAGAAAGCATATACAACGTTATTCATTACCTGTTACCAGGATTAGCATACCAATCTCCAGTAATAGTAACAGGAAGTAAAACATAATGTGATTGATCTAATTGATCTAATTGATCTCATCTGTTACATTAGAAGTAATACAATTGGGACCTGCCTTACTGAATGTACCAGGCTCTGCTGACTCCCCATGGAAGACCTTGACTTGGAGGAGGTGTGATTGAGGAATGGATAGGTTGGGAAGGCTGGGGGGGAGAGGGAGGAGGGGGATCTATGGTTGGTATGTAAAGTAAATAGAAAATTTCATCACCATCATCATCATCATCATCATAATAATAATAATATAGAAGGAATCAAATTAGAAAGTACTTAAAGCTTACAAATTATTTTAAATGAACTATTGTTATTCCCCAAAATATATAAAGAACCAATGGATTCACTACGTAAAATTGCATAAGGAGCTCCAACACAGGCATCTCTTGAATATTTGTATCAAACATTACTGGATAACAGTTAACTAAACGTTCCCCTGCTCTGTCAGCTTCTCTAACTGCTGCAGCAAAACCTACAGGCTCCTTTTCTATTTTTGGCCTCTTTTTAGGTTTCCTTTGAAAAGGAGATACTGAGGTGGCCAATCCTCCTTAAAACTTTCAATTTCTTCTTCCTCTCAGTCACTTTCTGTTTGAAAAGACTCTCCATTCTTCTTATCTCATTTCTCCTCATTACTAACCTCTTTTCCTAATGGATCATTAAATAAAAGAGCAGCAATTGACTTATTTTGAGGAGAGGTTTCTGTAGATTTTTTACATTTAGGTAAATCCCAACTTCCATTGGAGTCAAAGCCTGCTTTATTAATGACCAATAAGTTAAAGCATCTAAAGGCATGCCTTGTGGCCCATTGGATTCATACCAAAATCTAATCTTCTCCTACTTTATCCCAACTATCAATATCTAGGGATCCTTGATCAGGAAACCAAGAACTAAACTCATGCACAAACTGTAAAATCTCACAAACTTGGTTGTCATCAACTTTTATTCCTTTCTCTTTCAAGTATGTTTTAAAATATCAACAAAAAGTCTCCTTTCCTTCGACTCCACCTGTCCCATTGTATTAATTTTTCTTTTCTCTTATATATACTGTCCTCAGCCCTATTCGATGACCAGGGGGTCTTTATTAATTCTTTCATATTACCCACTTTAACCCAGCCCACTTTTTTGACAGGGGGTCGGCAGCACCCTTGTGGGATTCTCTCTACACCAGAAACACCTTATTAATACTTATCCTACTTCAGGTCTCCTGTTCAGGCACCACTTATGCTGGGGACCAGCTGCAGCAGAGATCAGGACTGGAGAAGGGTGGATGGAGCAGATGATAGAATTTGTGCCGGACAGCAGTTTGAACCTTTTCTGAGTCTCTAGGAATATTTTATTTGATATTGTGCTCGAGAGGCAGTGTATAGAAGAGAATATATGACTCTCTCTTCCCAGAGCCACACAGTTTTTTATATATATCCTACAACAATGATTACATCAGTTTGTATTTGCACTTCAAAAAATATCAAATACGTGACTATTTTCCCAACATGAACCAAAATGTCCTTAAAAAGTCATAATCACAAAATTCAATGATCACAGTTCCTGGAGCAAGTAGACAAAGAATAACTAGGCGGGGGAGGAGAGGCCTTTAATGTTTCTTCATGGTCACCGTTGCCAGACAAATGGAATCTAAAAAGCTAATTCTTAACTTATAATAAGCAAGACAAAAATTCTTATTAAATTATACTATAATCTATTTTAAACCTTTGTATATATCCTAATTTATACATCTTTATAATTTCTGCAACAATCCTATGTTTCTTATTTTTATAATCTTCTAATGATTAACTCATAATATGAAATCATATCCTTTTTTTGATTCATAGTTTTCAAATTTGCATTTTATATCTGTAAAAGCATTAATATATTCACTACAAAATAAGCAGAAAATGTTCCCAAACTCATTTGTGGGTTTTTTTGTACTTTCCCGACCTTGATCTTCTTCTACATCTTCACGGTCTAGTTTGAACACTCTGTTCAACAATTTCATCAATATTAATACTTTCAAATGCGTAGGTTTTATATTACTTTTTCAATTAATTTATTCATCTTATTTCCTTTCCCAGACCATCTCAGACCATCAATATTTTGAGGTCAGAAGAGAACAAGTCAGTGAATCCTAAAACCATCATACAAATGATTATAGTTTTTATGTACTAACTAAAGAAGGAAGTGGGGCTTTGTCCACTCAACTGTTAATCTCAAAATACTTTACATTGATATGGATTTTGTTTATTGATATAAATTTAAGGTCAATATTGTTATACTGTATGTATATTTCTACTCTTGCTTAAGATATTACGTTTATGCAATTCATTTAAAATTGTATTGTACAATTAAGAAATACAGATTAATATTTAGTCATCTATCATAATCAAACTTATAGTCTTGTTAAATATTATAGATATACAAAGATATACTTTAATTAGGAGCTGTAGATGATTGATTGATAAATAAAATGCTGATTGGCCAGTAGCCAGGCAGGAAGTATAGGTGGGACAAAGAGAGAGGAGAATTCTGGGAACAAGAGGGCTGAACCAGCAGATACTGCTAGCCGCCACCATGAGAAGTAGATGTTAAGATACCAGTAAACCATGAACCACATGGCAACTTCTAGATTAATAGAAATGGGTTAATTTGAGATATAAAAACTAGATAACAAGAAGCCTGAGTCATGACCATATAGTTTTAAGTAATATAAGCTTCTGGGTGACTATTTTATAAGTAGGCTGTGGAAATGCAAGGGTTTGGCAGGACCAGAGAGAAACATTCCAGCTACAGTTAGGTAGGCAATCTTCATACACTTCAAAAACCTACAGTTATGGCATTTAAAATGTTTTAAGAACTTAGACTTTTCTGGACAGGGAAACACGTCTGCTCCTGGTAGTACCAATTACTTCAGAAAGGATGATGGTCATTGAAGAAACTCATTATAGAGTTTGCGTACAATGTGGAAAAGGCTAGCCATTTGGGCAAGAAACTTCTCTTGCCTGGACTGCTTGATAAACTGGACATGCAGGACCCAAAGGAAGGTGATCAATGAACTTTGCCAAAATAAGGTGAGATGGTCCTTCAGGTTCTACTTCACAGAAAAAAAATGGCCAGACATTCTGCAGGATACAGAGAAAAGTGACTGATCAACTTTGCCATTAGGCAGAACAGTCCTTCAAATTTCCTGCTTCACTGAAAGGTCTCTCAGACACTCTAGGACTATAGGCTGAAGATGGATGCCCCAATGTTACAAAAGAACATTGGGTGAGTGTCCAGGCAGACAGCTGCCTGTTATTACTTGCATTTTTCAGAAGTTGCTTACAATGCACTTCCTGTTTACTTAGATAATATATTATTATGACATCTTTGATGGAGTTGAAGACTAGGTAGTTATAATTATAGATTTCTTTAATTATAATAAGAGGTAAATTAGTTATAAAACTTTAGGCTCACAAAAATAAGATGGATAATAGAATATTTTCTTTAATTTTGCCAAATCCAAATAGACTTTAGATATTGTAACTGTAATTCCTTCTTGATAACTGTTTTGTTATATGTCATTTTACTATATTAAAATGAAAATCTTCCTTTTTGATTAGATAGAAAAGGGGAAGTGCTGTAGAATGATCTTTCTGTAGGCTGTGAATATGTGTTGCTACCATTGGTTAATAAAGAAGGTGCTATGGCCTATGGCAAGGCAGAATGGCGCCATGCAGGGAATCCAAGCAGAGAGACAAGGAGAAAAAGGCAGAGTCTGTGGATACAAGATGAAATGGAACACAGGTAACACCACAAAGCCCTGTGGCAAAACACAGATTAATACAAATGGGTTGGATTAAGTTGTAAGAGCTAGTTAATGATAAGCCTGAGCCATAGGTCAAACAGTTTGTAATTAATATAAGTCTCTGTGTATTTACTTGGGACCATGCAGCTGTGGAACACAGAAAAACTTCAATCTACAATGAGAGAAATGCAAATCAAAGTGATTCTGAGATACCATCTTATGCCTAAGTGGGAGAGTATGTAGAGTAAGGGGGTTACTCCTCCAATGCTGGTGGAAATGCAATCTTGTAGAGCCACTCTAGAAATCAGTATGGTGGTTAGTTAGAAAGTTGGGAATCAACCTACCTCAAGTACCAGCAATACAACTCTTAGGCATATACCCACAAGATGCTCAACCATACCACAAGGACACTTGCTCAACTTTGTTCCTAATAGCTAGAACCTGGAAACATCCTAGATACCCACAAACAAAGAATGGATAAAGAAAAATTGGTACATTTACACAATGGAATATTACTCAGCAGTAAAAAAAATGACATCATGAAATTTTTAGGCAAATGTATGAAACTAGAAAAAAAATTATCCTGAATGAGGTAATCCAGACCCAGAAAGGCGAACATGTTATGTATTCAGTCAGAAGTGGATATTAGACACAAAAACAAGGATAACCAGGCTACAATCCACAACCCCAGGGAAGCTAGGTTAAAAGAGGACCCTAAGGGGGACATACATGGATTGCCCCAGGATAGGAAATAGTTAAGATTTCTTGGGTAAACTGAGACAAGGGAACAGGGGAGTGGTTTGGAACACAAGGGATCAAGATGGCTGAGTTGGAGGAGGGATGGAGAGGAAGAGCAATGTATGAGATATCTTGAGAGAAGGAGCCATTATGGGGTTAAAGAGAAACCTGGTGCTAGGGAAATTCCAAGGAACCCACAAGGATGACTCAAGCTAAGACTCCTAACAATAGTGGAGAGGGTGCCTGAACTAGCTTTCTCCCCTGTAATCATATTGGTGACTACCCTAATGGTCAACATAAAACCTATATCTAGTAACTGATGGAAGCAGATTCAGAGACCCATAGCCAAGCACTGGACAGAGCTCCTGGAATTCAGTTGAAGAGAACAAGGGGAGATTGCAGGAGGAAGGGGGTTCAAGATCATGGTGGAGAAAAACACAGACAGCTGACCTGAGGTAGTGGGAGCTCATGGACTCTGGACTGACAGCTGCGGAACCTGTGTGGGATGGAACTAGGCCCTCTGAATATGAGTGACAGCTGTGTGGCTTGATATGATGTTGGGGCCCCTGGCAGTGGGATCAGGTCTTATCCCGGGTACATGAAGTGGCTTTTTAGAGCCCATTTCCTTGGGTAGGATACCTTCTTCAGCCTTCATGCAGCAGGGGGGGACTTGGTCCTCCTCCAACTTGGTATGCCAGCCTGTGTTGACTCACTAAAGGAAGTCTTACCCTACCCCCTATGAGGAGTGGATGGGGGGAGGTGGAGGAGAGTGGGAGAAGGGGAGGGAGGAAGAACTGTGGTTGGTATGTAAAATGAAAGTAAACCTTTTAAATAAATTTATAAAAAGAAAATTGACAGTGACCCTGACAACAAAACCACACAAAGAATCAACAATGAAAGAAAATTGCAAAACAATTTCCTTTATGAACATAGGTGCAAAAATGCTCTATAAAATTCTGCAAACCAATTCCAAGAACACATCAAAAAGATCACTCACCATGTTCCAGGAACCATTGAGTTGGCCTGGCCTAGTTGCCTTAAGAGCATTTCCAAGTTATAGTCAGGAGCTCCTAAGGGCATTGTGAGTTTTTCAGTTCCTGAGAAACCAAGGTACTTCCTCAAGCAGTGAAGCATTCAGGCCACTTTGTGTTTTTCTGTATGTCTCATAGAAGTCAAAGAAGCATGAAAGATTGACAACATTTTTTCTTAGACATTAATCTTGTGTACCATGCATAGCATGGAAACATCACTGGATCCTGGCAACTACAGCTATATTAATCCTAGCAATTGCCACTATATCTATTTCTAAGAAATGTATAAAAAGTCTGATTTCACTTGATAAAATTGTCACAGCTTCAGTCTTGCTGTAGCACCTCCATGCCGAGCCTATTCTAATTCCTTGATGAGCCATATGTGGTAACTTTGGCCAGTTGCTAAGTATGGGGCACTTGAACCATGATAAAATAGGCTTCATCCCAGAGATGCAGGGATGATTCAATATACAAAAATCAGAAATGTAACCAACTATATAAACAAACTGAAAGAGAAAGAATACATGATCATCTCATGAAATGTAGAAAAGGACTCTGACAAAATCCAAAACCTGTTTATGATAAAAGTCCTGGAGAGATAAGGGATACAAGGGACACACCTCAATATAATAAAAGTAGTTTACAGCAAGCCCATGGCCAATATCTACTTAAATGGAGAGAAATCAAAGCAATTCCACTAAAAACAGGAACAAGACAAGGTTGTACACCCTCTCCATGCCTATTCAATGTAGTACATGAAGTCCTAGTTGGAGCGTTATGGTGACTGGGGAATATCAAGGGAATACAAATTGGAAAGGAAAAAGTTGTCACATTCTGATAAATTGAATTTCATTGAAGATCCAGTCATAAATCCACATACCTATGGACACCTGAGTTTTGATAAAGAAGCCAGAAGTACACACTAAAAAGGACTGCAATTTCAATAAATTTCGGTAAACTTTATGCCTGCAAGCCGAGGAAAGCAAATAGATCCATATCTATCAGCTTGCAGAAAACTCAGCTCCAAAAGGATCAAAGACCTCAACACAAAATCAGATACACTGAACCTGATAAAAGAGA
>CABHPQ010135148.1:0-23762 GCA_902168405.1 Peromyscus aztecus
GGTCAAAAGGATTTAGAAAATTGAATTAATACACCTGTATATGTACATATATGTGTATTTATATGTGCTTATGTGCCTCTGAGTATATAAAAGTTAGCACTTCCTCAACAGCTACTCACTCCTGAATACCCATTCTTTCTCCCTTGATCAACCTCACACCATCTCTATGACTAGGTTCATTATCTTTGATTTCATAGTTTTAGAGGTCTGTGTGTCTTGGTAATATGGCTATAAACTCCAAATCCTAGCTCTTTGACTTTGCCTCTCTTGTTTTCTAAGACAAAACAATATTGTCCTTTCCTTGGATGGTGCACTTTTACTCATGATTATGTTTCAGTCCTAATTTATTGTTTCTTTTTTGGATCATGCAGATTTATTGGCCACTTTTCCTTCACGGTCTAATGTCAATGCAGTTTTTTATTATCTGAGCAGGTGTGACTCAGGTGTAAAAGCTGACCTGCCAGTCTCCACAAACCTGGAAAGTGATACTTGCTTTAAAAAAAAAAAAAGAAAGAAAGAAAGAAAAAGAAAAAAAAATGATTGAAAGAGTTTGAGTTCATTCTTGTGCTTTTTTTTTTTTCCTCCCTAATAGAGCACATTGCAAGAAAGAATACTCAGTAAACGTGTGGACTTAAGAAGACTCTAATGATTGTTTCTAGGGTGGCATTTACAAAGAAAGCTTTACAATTATTGTGAATTTGAGTAATTATGTTCAGATGGACATATTTTTGATTGCTGGGGTTACAAATAAAGATACAAAGTCCTTCCATACTAGAAGGCAGTTTTTAGCCAATACAATATTTGAACTCACTTTTCTTCCTCCATCTCTACGTAACCACCTCCTGCTTTGTTAGCAACCAGGATCATAGGCATTAGCCAAGTGGAAAGTCTTATACACATGTTATTGTGCCCTGATTCCCATCCACACAGTAGACACCTAGGCAGGGTTTTGGTAGTGCTGTGGAAATGCCTGGGCGGGAGTCCCGCTTTTGTCACCATTGTTTGATGTCTGCTTATAGCATTGGAAGCTGGTGGGTGAGAGTAAAATGTGACCAGTCACAAGGCAGAACCTAAGAACTACTGACCAGTATGGTGGTATTTTATTTGTGCTGAAATGTGATTTTATTTGTATGTTAATAAATAAAGTTGCCTGGGTGTCAGAAGTCTGGCAGTGGTGGCACATGCCCTTAATCCAATCACATGGCAGGCAGAGCCTGTGTGTTCAAGGACACAGCTAGCATGGTGACACACACCTTTAATCCAAGTACCAACCATAGAGACCTGGAGGTCTGTATAGACAGGCAGTAATGAAGAAGTCATGTGGTTGGGTTTAGAGCCAATGAGAAAGCAGAATAGAAAGGCAATAAAAATACAGACACACAGGAAATAGGTCTTTTTCTGAGGGGAAGGACAGCAGTGGCAGGGAGGGTAAGAAGGTGGTCTTAGCTCTTGGCTACTGCTCTCTGATCTCTGGGCTTTTAACTCTGCATTTGGCTCTGTGTTTCTTATTTAATAAGACTGTTTAGAATTACATCTACAGACAAGTGATTCTCACTTCCCATGGCTGAGCTGACCAGCACCTATTACTAAGCATTTAAATATTTACTCTATAGGGGAAAGAGACAGTTTTTAATAGGAGGATGCCTTTACTAACATTTTAATAACACCTACAAGGAGAGAATGTGGCTATAGAAAAAGAGAAAATGGCACCTTTTTCCTATTTAAAAACCCTGCAAAAGCCAGGTGAGTGATAAAATATGTGTTGCCATGGAATTAGTGTAGTTTTTTGTTTGTTTGTTTTGAACTGAGTCTCACACTATAACCGAAGCGGGTCTGGAACTCATTATGTATCACAAGCTGTCCTCAGACTTTGTTCCGTCCTTGGCCTCTGGATAAAAGGGATGTCTTGATGGGAACGGGGAGCTATGTGGGTGTGAGAGAAGAAGGAAACAGCAGCTATTTTTTTTTCTTCAGCACTGCAGGACTGGTAGCATTTAGAACTGAAATCAGTCTTAAGAAGTTGGCAAGTCCATTCCAATTACAGAATCTTGTGAATCTCTACTACAGTTGCAAGAATAAGAATGCTCAAATAAAAAAAAAGTAACATATATCATAATTATTTTAAGGGGCTCCAATAGGATTGGAGTTATTCAGTTTACAAGAGTTAAGCGATATTGGATTACAAACAAATGAAATTATTTTGAAGCATGTAAATCTAATTATTTTAGGGATGATGTCAATTTGGTTTTCTAGCTCCCCACAAAATGCCCCTGGGGCAATCGATACAGGACTGGAAGGACAAGGAGCCTAAGCCAAAATGAGCTTTTTACAGTTTTGGCATTCCAAGGTGTCAAGGTCACAAGAAGATGTAAGATGAACAATAAGAGATAAATATAGTACAACACCATACTACTAAAAATGTCCATCTCTGTGTGCATGTATGCATGTAGGTGCTGGTCCTTGGCTTTCAGTTTGTTACTGTTTTGTGCTACATATGACAGGATAGCTGACATTTGAGCTTCCAGGAATTCTCCTGTCTCTGACTTTTATCTGGCTGAAGGAGCATTGTGATTACAAAGGTATACTACCAGGCCCAGCTTTTATTTGGGTTCTTCAGATTTGAACTTAGGTCTTCACACTTGCATTAAGTGCTTTACCAATAGACCCATCTCCCCAACCCCAAATTCTATCCTAAAAGACACATTACAATATAATAAAAACTTAGTTACTAAGGAAAATATGTATCATGTTCAGGAGAATGATGGTTGTTTCATGGATAATTTAGAGGCAGCTCTAATGGTGAGAAAAGCTGAGCTGGGTTGGGAGTCTCTGGATCCTTCTTTGCCTCAAACAGTAATTCTTACAGGCAGAAAATGGTATCTACAATGGAGAAAAGCTAGGTGAATGTTAGTGCAGCCTTTCTAAGATACTGTCTTCTTACTTATTCAAATAACCTTTTGTTTTCTTGGACATCTGGCACTTTATCCTTTGGTAGAAAAACTCAGGCCCTTTAGCTGATTTTGTGATAAAGGGATGCAATGTTTTTATAGCAAATCTTCTAAAGTAGAGTCCTCTGAAACCCATGTGCAGCAAGGGCATAAACAGGTTCAATGGGAATAGCTTTCTGACTTCCAAACCAAAGGAAAACAAAGATACAAGAAAAAAAAACATAGGAAATGAATATGCATTTAATGCAAACACATTTCACTTAAAGCAAAACATTTGTTCTTGGAATGTCCATTAAATGCCAGTGGTCATGAAAAAATCCTGGCCCAAGGTAAGTCAAGAAAGGCTGAAGATCTGAGATCCAAATTTAGCATTTAAATGTAACTAAATTGCCAATGCTATTTACAGTTGACCCTCATTAATTAATTTTAGGACAATCTTCCTAATAAGAATCAGTAGCTACTCTTAGTAGCCACCCCAAATAAGATCTCAGTACATCTGACTAACTGTTTATGTGATATTTATATTGCAAGAAAAATAGCAACTTAAATATTTCTACGTGTTCTTTAAAAAATGACCAGTGGTGACATAGGAGGCCAGTGCTGCATTGTAGGGGAACATGTCATTAGCTGGTCCATCATTCACAGTCAAGCTGCAGAGTTATGAGGTAGGTGGTCAAAAGGAGCTTGAGACATTCACCACAGACCCATAAATGCTTCCAGGAGTTGATGAATCATACCAGGATTCCCTGTCTTCTATCTCTGAAACCTTTAGCCTTCTTGACAATAGGTGGAAACTCTGCACTCTTTTCACCAACTAGTTTAACTGGTAAGAAGGCCTAATTATGGGCAACATGGAGCACGAGGCTTGAATTAGTTCTTGTTTAACTTCATACAATAGAGAAGTAAGCTTCCTGCTGTTGTGGACAGGTGAAATGGCTGCTCAGAATATCAGAGCACTTACATTCACCCATCACTGCACAGCAAGGCAGCTGCCAGCAAGTTCTTGCTAACACGGCTTGCACTGAAGACTTGTGCAAAGGGGACCATGTTCATTCTACTGATATTCCTGAATTCCTACCATGCATCCAGACTCTGGAGACAGAGTGGTGGGCACAAATTCTCAGGTCCCTGCCCTTGTGGATCATGAAAGCTAGCAGAAGTGAGGCTAACTGAAACAACAGAAGGATGTATCTAAAAACACTGGAGAGTGTGCAGAGGAAAACTGAGAAGCAAAATCAAGTTTCTCCTTCCCCTAAGTCTGATTTTAATGCAGTAGTGACTGTTATGGGTGGGTGAGTGGTAGTTCAGAGTGTTTCACTGTGGGTCCTGGGGGACAGTATTACTGCTTTTTGTCTTTGGAGTAAGTGACACACAGTGTAATCATGGATGGAAGTAACAAATTCATCACCACAGTCACAGCTAGGATCTCCTAAGTGCTTTCTGTGAGCTACAGCTTGGACTAATACTTACGTGCACTATCTTATCAAGAATCCACAGCGATTCTGTAATTATTATTACCCTCATTTTACAGATGAGTAAACTCTGGCTTAAAGGTAATAATGATAATTATAAGCAAACGAGTCAGGCATAAGGCTCTGCAGACCTCCTTGTGTTGGTCCTGAAGGACAGAAGAGAAGGCCTAGGAGAAGCCAAGGGCCTTGGATGGCACTGACGTTGGTTGACAGCACCGTGAAGCTGTCCAAGTGACCCCCCCACCTGTACCATCACTTGCATCTCTTTCCAGGAACCTCGTACACAAACTTGTGTCTTTTGAAAGCCTTTCTACTAGATACCATATCTGTCTTGTACACTTTCAAAATCATATACTTCCTGGGATAGCTAACTTCATTAACTTGACATAGCTTAGAATCACCTGGGAAAGAAAGTCTCAATGAGGGATTGTCTACATTGGGGTCCCCTGTGGACTTATCTGTTGGAGACTGTCTTAATTAAATTAATTGATGTGGGAAGGTCCTGCCTACTGTGTGCAGCACCATTCCCTAGGGGGTCCTGAACTTTATAAGAATGGAGAAATTGAGTTGAGCAGCACGTGTGGTTTTGTTTGTTCTTTCTGCTATTGACTGTGAGTGTAATCTGACCAGATCTTTCAAGATTTCTGTGCAATAATGGACTATAACCCAGAATGGCAAGCTAAAATGAACTCTTTCCTTCCTGAGTTTCTGTTTGTCAGGATATACATGTGTATGTGTGTATGGATATAATGCATATGTATATCACAGTAACAGAAATGAAACTAGAATACTTTCCTTGCTTGCAACAGGAATCTGATCTAGTCTCCTGGATGGCTCTGCCTGTGGCCAGTGGATTGCCAGGATGGTTGCTAATCTTGCTATTTTGCTATTTTTTTTTTTATGATTCTCTTTCCATGGAGAAATGACTCATCCATCTGGAATTTTTCTTTCCACACAAACCACTTGTCTGGTTCAATAACTATCTAAGATTTAAATAATTCCATTAAAATTAAACAAGAAATAATGCTTTTCTGTCTTCCATAATGAATATTTCTTATCAGATTAATTATAAATATTAATATTAATAAATAAATATAAAACCCTAATATATGATTGTTCATCCCATGTTGGGGGCACAAAGATTCTTGAACCCACAGAATACTAGGGAACCAGGAATGTTAACCATGCAGGGGTAATTCTTCAAAGGAGGAAATACCCGTTTTCTGCCCAGAATGCTGAGAGTGGACAAATGTCCTGGTGACCTTTTGTTATCAGTAGTGGCAGACTTCATCCACCTTTTGATATAGAGCCAGAACTCACCCAAATCCCCTAGACTCTCCCTTCCTAGACAATTATCTTTAGCTCCTAGTTAATAGAACCCATCCTTGGGGTAGACGTTGGGTGCATTTTATCATTTTATGGCCTGCTGACCTCTATGCTGTCTCGGTCAGAGACCACACTAGATTCTAGGCCATTTAGTTACAGAACCCACCCTCAAGGTCACATGTACTTTGAAAGGAGTTTCTCTGTAGTCACACCTTAAGCTTTATTGCTCACCTGGAATTAGAGTGATTGTTACCTGAAAAAGTGGAACAAGAATGATTGTTGCCTGGAAACTTTCCCCAAAATTCTCTTATGTTTAAAATATTCTCACATTCAACCACCTGGCATCAAATTCTCTAGAAGTTTTGATTCAAGTTGACGAAGTCAGTCTGAATCTAGTTTTCATTCTTAATTCTGTGGCTGGCTGCCCACCTTGACGTCTGCAGAGACCCCTCAATCCTACTTGAATACCTTCATTGACAGGAAACTCATTCCTTTCCCCAGTAGTTCAGTCAAATTAATTTCTAGAAAAGCATTTATTGAGCATCCATTGTATTCATGAAATGAGTCAAGGAAAACATTTTTAAACAAAAGATTGTGATAGACTGGAGAAGGCTCAAACATGGGAACTAGGACTTGACCAACAAAAGTTGTGTAAGAGCTAAGGGAACAGAGAGTTGCATTCCAGTTGTGATGCTTAGGTAGATAAGCAACCCAAGCTAGACCCCTAATGAAGTTACAGCACTCATACTGCTACAAAACCTTGAGAAACAACAAGATACTAGTAAGTACTAACATTGCCTCCATTACTAATCACAAAAGGACTGCTGCCTTTTATACACAATTTACATGTCATAAATTTATTCATTAAAATTTTAAATTAGCTATTTGAGAACTTTACAAATTGTGTTTTGATAATATTTACCCCTACCCCAACCCCTTCCAGATTTACTCCCTTCCCTTTTCATTTCAAGTTTTTGTCTTCTTTTTTCCCCCTATCAAGTCCAATTTGTGCTGCCCATGTATCTTTGGATGTGTTGTGTTCCACTGGAATGTGGGTCTTACCAAGGGTTACAGTCTTAAAGAAAACTGACTATCCCTATTGATCTCCAGTGGCTTCTTGGATAGGAGTTGGAACTTCATGCCCACTTCCCTTCTCCATGTTTATTAATTTAAATATTAGAAGGAAGGAGTGCGATATAGGTGTTCCTTTTCAGGCTGAGCATTCCACAGTCTATTATCCCATTTGTACCTTGACCAGCTGTGGTTTTTCTGGGTTAATCACCATCTACCTCAAGTAGAAGGTTCTCTGATGAGGGTTGAGAGATGTATTAACCTATGGGTATAATAAGTAATTAGAAGTTGCTGCCCTAAGTTGGGCAGCGGTGGCACATGCCTTTAGTTCCAGTACTCAGGAGGCAGAACCAGGCAGATCTGAGTTCAAGGCCAGCCTGGTCTACAGAGTGAGATCCATGTGGCCAGGCCTCTCCCCTGAGGACCTCTAACTTCCAGGTTCCACCCACAGAACACTCTAACTACCCTCATGGCTGCACCCAGCCCCTGCCCTACAAAGTTAAAAGCCCAAGCTCTGGACTTGAAATCCCACCAATCCCTACCCTGGAAAGCTTTACCCTGACAAGTACTCCTGCCCCAAGAGACTCTATATAAACCCTGCCTTCTGCTCAGTTCCCTGCAGTTTCTTACCCAAGCAGAGGCAGCCAGCTTCCTGTTGTTTTCTCCTCCCAATAAGTCTCTTGTGTGGGGTTTGTTGTGTGGTGTGACTTTGTGGTGTTCCTCAGCTCCTGACTGCCAGGATACCTTTCCATCCAAGCTGTAATGCTCACAGTTCCTCCTATGATGTTTGTGCCACTGTTACCCCAGTGGAGATGTCTCGCCAGGCCTGTCACTATTTTAGCTCATAGGGTTTAGAGGGGGTAAGATTAGTGACTCCTTTTCTCCTTCGGTAGCATGACTAGCACTTCCAGCACTATGAAAACTAGGTAATAAGGATGAAGCTAGGTGAGTACCAGCTTCATGTTCTGTGACTCAAGCATGTGGTGTCTTCAGCAGCAGGTTCTTACCATCTGGAGGGTAACTGATCCATTTAAAGTGCATCTTTGACAAGCTGTGTACTTTCCACCGCAGTGAAGATGCAGACCACTTACATCACCACTGACAGGCCCCGCCCCACTTAGTCCAATCTTTTTGCTCCAGCCATGGGAAACCACTGATTTGCTTCCATGTACTGCTGATTAGAACTGCCTTCCTCAGAATCCCACACAAATGGGAACAAAACATATTGATGTCTTGTATTTAGCTTTGTTGTTCAGCATCAGAATAATAATCTACTCAGATGGCTGTATCATTTGTGAGTGTACAGTGATTTCATCTTCATTTTTATTTTGTCTCTGTGATGACTAACAGTGTAGAGAATATCTCTCTGTGTACCTGGTGGGCATGCGTGTGTCCTCACTGGGACATAGCTCTTAAAATAGTTTGCCCAGTTTTTGTTGTTTTTTTTTTTTATTGAGTTATTTAGGGTACAAGTCTTTTCTCAGTAAGTGTTATTTTCTCATCTTTTCTTTTAGAAAAAAAATAGCTTTTCCCATAGTTTTCTTTTCACTTTCGCATGATAGCTTACACTGAACAAAACCTTTTAATTTTGATGAAATTCAACTTGTCAACTTTTTTAATGGTTAGTACTTTTAGCAACGTGTGTCTTAGAAATGTTTGCCCAACCTCAGACCCAAAGATTTTTCCTATATTTTTCTACCATTGCTACAGTTTTATATTTTTTGTTTTTGTTTTTCTCTAGCTTAATTTTTTGTGTGTATGATATGAAGTAACAACTAAAGTTTCCTTTATTCTCCCATAAGTTTGTCTGTTTCAGCACTGTTAGTTGGGAGTAATGTGCCCTATCCATTAAACAGCCTCAAACTTCTGTGAAAATTTAAATGACAATGATTTCTGGCTCTAGTTCAGTGGTTCTCAACCTGTGGGTTATGACCCCTTGGGGGAGTTAAATGACCCTTTTAGAGAAGACCATCAGAAAACACAGATATTTACATGACAATTCACAACAGTAGCAAAGTTACAGTTATGAAGCAGCAATGAAGAAGACTTTTTATGGTTGGGGTCAGCACATGATGAGGAGCTGTATTAACGGAGTGCAGCCTCAGGAAGGTTGGGGTCACTGTTCTAAGTCTATTCCTTTGTTGTATCTCCTCTTAGGACGTTATGACAATATAACACTATTGAGAATATTGTAGGGTAGTAAGAAGTTACGAACTCTTAAAGTCAGATAGATTCCTTCAATTATTTACTATTTTTCATAATTGTTTTGGTTAATCAATACCCATAGATTCTTCAGATAGATTTTAGAATCAGTTCATTATTTTTTTCCTCTTCTTTTGTATGTATGCATGTGTGCAGCATGTGCATGTGGTGTAGATGCACATGTATGGTTGAGTATGTTCCCATGCATGTATGTGTGGAGGCCTGAAGAGGAAGGATGTTGTGTGTCCTGCTCCATCTCCTCTACCTTACTCTTTTGAGACAGAACCTCTCACTGGACCTGGAGCCAGACTGGTGGCCAGTTTTTCATCTCTCAACCTTGAGAGTTGATTGATAGTGTTGTTTAGGTTTTCCATTTTTAGCTTTATTTTTTCTTGATGGGAGTTAGTCACATTTGCCACGGGCCTTCTGAAGGCGGTAGGCCTTAGACCCACAGTGATGAAACGTGTGATTATTACTACTAATAAAAGTGCCCTAAGGCACTTTCCAAATGATGGCCTTCCCTCCTCATCTCACTTCACTGCCCAGACCAAAGAGGTCTCCCAGGCATTAATTACTTAATTAATCAATCAATCAATTAATTTTTGCTTATTAATTATTTTTTCATTTATTTTACATACTGACTACAGTTCCCCCCCTCTTCTCCTCCAGTTCCTCCCACCCTGCATCCCAGCCCTGCCTCCTATTTACCCTCCCTCCCTATCTCCTCCTCCTCTATCATCACCATTCAGAAAGGAGCAGGCCTCCTGTGGGCCTGAACAAAGCATGGCTTATCAATTTGAGGCAGGACCAAGCTCCTACCCCTGCATCAAGGCTGGGTGAGGGAATCCAGCACAGGGAACAGGTTCCTAACAGGCAGCTAAGCAAGCCAGGGACAGGTCATGATCTCACTGCTAGGAGTCTCAAAGTCAGATTAAGCTACACAACTGTCACACACATGCAGAGGGCCTCATGCAGGCTCCCTATGTTCAGAGTCCATGAACTCCTATGAGCTCAGGTCAGCTGTTTCTGTGGATTCCCCTATCATGACCTTGAACCTCCTGCTCATTCAATCCCTCCTCCAGGCTTCAGCAGGACTCCAGGAGCTCTGCCCATTGTTTGGCTGTGGATCTCTGCATCTGCTTCCATCAATTACTGGATAAAGGCTCTCTGATGACAATGCACCCTTTCAGGCTTTTTAATGTGACTAGATCATAGTCTTACTTATCTTCCCTTCTTACATAAGCACGTAAAACCACAGATTTCCATCTGAGCACTGCTTTACAATCATCTCATTTTTAAATCCAGTTTGGTAAGCCTGTCTTTTGGTTGAGATGCTTGAGTATAATCCTGCCACCTTCATGTCCATTTTATGTTTCATTTAGCCTTTTTTCTTCAACCTTTCCTTTCTTTCTTTCCTCTTATTTATTTAAAAGTATTATTATTATTATTATTATTATCATTATTATTATTATTATTAAGAGGAGGGAGAGAGGGAGGAGAGGGAGAGATATTAGAGATACATGTATGCCATAGCCTGTGTGGAGGTCAGAGGACAACTTTTAGGAGTTGGTCCTTGCTTTCCAAATTGACTGGACAGGGTTTCTCTTGTTTTTGCTGTGCACTGTCCTACAGGCTAGCTGGTCTGTAAGTCTTTAGGTGGTTCTCCTGTCTCGGCCTCCCATCTTGCAGAAGAACTGCAGCAGTTAGGATCTACTACTGATTGGATAGTATGTAGGATTACAGATGTACAGTCCTGACACTGGCTTTTTACATGGGTTCCAGGGATCAAACTCAGGTCTTCAGGCTTGCACAGGAGAGGTTTTTACTCACTGAGCCATATTACTGGCCTGTTATATACGTTTTCGGATCTTTGAGATTTGAGTCTTGCTACATAGCTAAGGCTGGCCTGAAACTTGTGATCTCATTGCCTCAGCTCCACAAACACAGGGATGACTGGCATATACTATTGCATCTGTTCCTTCCTTTCTTTTAAATGAAGTCTATTTAAGTTGTGGTTTGTCTTATCTATGTCTTATCTATTATTTATAACTTATTTTTTTAGTGGTTGATCTAAAAATTATTATGCCACTATAAAGAATAAAAGTCTTTGCCAGGTCTGTACTTCACATTATTTGAATATTAGAATAGTATGCTAGCATATTTTCCTCTTCTGTTCTTTGCAATAGTTACCCTACATTTACTTCCCTGTATTGATAAATCCCATACATATTATTATTTTTGCTTTACAGAATCACATACTTTTTGAAAGATATTTCACTGGCCAGAATGCCTTTTAGATTTACTGACTTATTTATCTACTTATAACTGTTCACATTTTCTTTCTTTTAAACACAAAGTAATTTTTATTGGATGGTAGTTATCAGAAATTCTGTCCTGCTTTTGAAGCTCTGTGTCAGACCCGGCACTGTTTTATTTCGACTTGATATGCTTTCTTTAGCTTTTCTTGTTATATGGGTTTCCTGAGGAAGAGTTTGATCCTCCAGTTTTGTTTGTCAAATAATGTGTGTCAGAAAATTTTTAATTTTATTATAATTTTAAGGTGCATTTTTGCTGATTGCTTTAAGTTGGTGGGGTTTTGTTTGACTACTTTAAAGATGTCATTTATGGCTCCCACAAGACACTGCAATTTCTTATAAAAGCAGTGATTATTCGTATCTAGCTCACTTTTCTCAACAGTTTTCTTATCTGGGAGTTGTAGAGACATTGTTATTGCTGCTTCTCATCAGGTTGGTGACAGTGGCTTGCTTGTTTATCTTGCCTGGTTTATTGAGTTTCCTGCGTGTGAGTGTGTAGTTCTTGATTCATTAGGAAAACCTTTGGGCATTAGTAACTCGTTTTCTTTTCTTGTTCTAACATCATCCTGGTAGTTTTGGGGAGTCCAGTTTTACCTGTTGGACTGGTTGAACCTGTTCAGTTGCCACAGAGATTTTCATTTTTATTAATCTCTTCCCCCTCTGTCTTCAGTTTAAATTGCTTCTATTGCCCCGTTTTGAAGTTCACTAATTATTTACTTGATTCAATGTGCTAATGTGCTCATTAAGTGAACTTTAAATCTCCATACAGTGTATATTTCACTTGTACAATGCCAAGTGACTATACTCTCCATCTCTCTTCTCAGTGCAGTGTTGCCTTCCCTTAATTCCCAAATAATATGAACTTAGTAATCAATGTAAATTAATGACATGGTAAGGTGTGCTTTCACATATGGTATAATGCTGTTTACATATTATGTCAGGCAGTTTCACCACCACTTTCATTACTGGGTCTGTATCTCTTGGCTGTTTTCTTTTTTTTTTTTTTTTTTTTTTTGGTTTTTCGAGACAGGGTTTCTCTGTGTAGCTTTGCGCCTTTCCTGGAACTCACTTGGTAGCCCAGGCTGGCCTCGAACTCACAGAGATCCGCCTGCCTCTGCTTCCCGAGTGCTGGGATTAAAGGCGTGCGCCACCACCCCAGGCGGCTGTTTTCTTTATGGTCAGATTTTCTTCCTTTTTCATGTCTAGTAATTTTTGATAGAATAGTAGATATTGTAAATTTTTCTATTGCTAAATATCTATATTTTCTCATTTTCCTTTAAAGACCATTGGACATGAATGTCTGTGACTGATATATCTAGCACAGTCATGAACTAGTTGAGCGCCCCCTACTGAAGCGAGGCCCTTCTTGAGGTCTCTGTTGAATGCACTACAGATTCAATAATTCCTTCATTGCAGTAGATCATGATTCAAGTTTTACATGTCCTTCTGGCTCTGGGCCTTGTTAAGTTTTCAGCTCTTTGACAGCTGCTTTTGCTAAGTCTTATGGAATTTTACCCATTAGATGCCCATTTCGGTATTCAGCAAAAGAGGATCTTTACGCTGATTCCTGCAGCTCTTTTTCAGCATGGCCCCCCTGTCTCTGAATTAGACTTCCAGTCTTTGTAAATAGACCACTGTTCTATACTTGGGCTTCCCCTTCCTGTTCCATGGCCCCAAATGTGCATCCAGGAAGAGAACTGGGGACCGTGCGGTGAACATTTGCTTCCTTTAGCTCAGGGGTTACAGTCCTCATCTTCATGTTGTCCAATAAATTAAAATAGTTGGTAGAAGTTGCCCAGTTTTCCTGTTTTTAATGCCTTTTATGGCCTAAGGCATCAGTTTTTCCTAGCTTCTGAAGTCTAGACTAGATCTATCATCCATTGTTCTTGCACCTGCATTTCAGCATCTGACAGTTTCTTTGCTAGCATCATGCTGTGTGCTTACTAGCACGAATTATAAGGGCAGCCTTGCTGATTCTGAATCTTGTAATGTGTAACAGCTTGTAAAGAATGGTAGTTTACATCCCTGAGCCACGGTCTCACATTTGTAATACAGGAATGTTAAATAATTGCACCTAACTTTTTGGTTTGACTTTCAGGGACGAATGAGTTAGATTGTTGCTTGGCACATGGTAATGTCCACCATGACAGTGACTGTTAGTGCTATCATTACTACTCCTACAGTCCAGCTGGTTGAGCTTTCATTGTTTGGTAAATATAAACATTAGCCAATAAAATCACATATGCATTACATAACATAACATAACATACTATTATCACACAAGATCTTGCACTCCATCTCTCTGGGATAATCATAAACACAAAGTAATATTAAGCTCTTAGGATGAGAAGAAAAGGCCTTGGACAAAAGCTACTTTTGGTTGACAAAATAGCTAAGAGGATTGCTTCGTACACCTTGTTTTTGATTTTACCATCCAGGTTCACGCTGAAAAAGCATAGATGTAGAGAGCTTCGGAAATGGAGATTTTATTGGCACTGCACACTAGTGGTAACAGATCACTGAAGTAACATGGGAGTGAACCTATTTGTAAGTCAAAGAGTGTGTTTTGAGGGCAAAATGATTACCCATCAACAGTTTGTATGTAAAACCTCAAGTTGGGAAAACAGCACCTGTAACCGAGCTGCTATTGAGCTGATAAGTGTTTAATGTTCAGGCTTGGGTACCTTGTGTAGCCATTTGGAGCCACACAAGAACTGCTCTTAGGATCATCTTCCCTAGAGTTTTGAAGAGATTCTTGGGAAAGAGGAGCTCCTACATTTACACAAATCATGCAAAGGTTTGCTAGCCACTCCGGTGTGTTCTTAAGCAGTCTGCATGAGTCATGCAGTTCACAATCAAATATGCATTCAAGTTTTAACATGAAGAAACAGCTTTGGTATTTATTCTGCAAACCACCCATGTGTTACCCCCACTGTTGTTCCTCTGTCTTTAGAGTAGCCTTGCTTCATGCTTCCAGGGAGCCCCTCTGTCTTGGTCCTGGATTAAAATGGCCAGCTGCTGGGTAACCTTAGCAAAGATATTGGCATGATCTGAAGTTCATGTCTTGTAAATGTTTAATGGCAATCTTCAGAGGATCAAGGGATGAAGAAGCAATTAAAACTCACACTCCTGACTGGATACTGTGATTCAATCAGATTCTTATGTAGTAGTCTGACTCCTGATGTCACAGCACAGTGCAGAGGTCTGTATGCCATCACCGATCTAAGTAATCCCCCACTGCTGTACAGAAGAGGATTAGCACCAGAGATTAACACATCACTCATCATTCTGAGCCATCTAACAGCATCAGCCTGATGAACAGTACAGAGAAAGATCAATGCCTTTGTTTCTTATCTATTGTCACAACACTTGGGAAGGAGCAAAAGAGACTCTATTTTCGATTTGCAATCCTTTTAGGTACAGTTCAAGAGAGAGACAAATGGAGAGTTAAGGAAAAGGGAGGGAGGAAGAGTGAGAAAGGGAAGAGAGAGACAGAGACAGATAGAGAGACAGCGACAGAGACATAGAGAGAACCAGTTGCTTGAGACCACATAGTAATACAGACACAGATCCTAAGACAATCTTGGATTTTGGACTATTGATCTTGCAACCATATTGTTAAGGGTAGAAACTAAATATTTTAAGTTTGATGTACTATACCCTCTCTGTTGCAAGCAACTACCCAGCTTGTGTTACCACAGAATGAAAACCATCATATATATATACACACATGTATGGATTGATATGTTTAACTGATTTTTAATTAAATCATGTACATACATTATATATGTTATACATAGCATTGTATACATAAATATCCATGCTCATATTTTTAATCAAAACAAACATTTAGCTTACAGATGGTGGTATACAACCCGTGTGCTAATTCATGACCCATGATAAATGTGCCTCCTTTGAGCTGTAAGAACAATCACATGCTAGTATAATGTAACATTTGTTAATGTTTTCTGTACTGTCACATAACGATCAGGAGAATCCTCCTAAATGTGTTGTTAATGACTTTGTGTTTTTTTTTTTATATGAGGAAACAAAAAAGCAAACTTGCTGGTCCAAGGCCAGGTGGTAATGAATCATGAAAACTATAGCATATGCCTTGTTCCTTCTTTGGTAGCTCTTTTCATGGGAAATTCTTACATTTACTTCATTTTCACACTAGAAGTCCTAGCAATGCCGAGGCTGAATGACTTGTCTATGCATTGATCTGTGAGAGACCAGGTCAGTGTTGGACCCGTCTGCTGGCTTCATGTGGGTCCTCTGACTTGTTACATTATTGTTAGAAGTTTTCAGAAGTAACACAGGTGGAACTAGACAGACCTTTGTAGTCCACTGCAGCTCACTGTTTCAACATCCTACAGTGATGCTGAATGACCTTCTTAATGTACCAAAAGTGTCCAGATAGACTGATAAGGAGGACTGCTGGGTGTTAGGTAGCCTTTAAGATGAATATCTTAGAACCATGGTTTCTAGGACCTCTTCTAGCTCTTTCAGAACAAGGTAGTGATGGGACCACCAATGGGCTTCTTTTGCCTGCAGCCAAGGGGTTTCTTGGAACATAGCATACTGAGTACTAAAGCCAAAAAGGTCCCAGGCAACTGCATCTGTTTGTTCATGATAACTAGTTAGTAAGTATTTGTTGAATAACTTGACTCCTGCCAATAACTCTTCATCCCTGGAGGTGATTCTCATCTGGAATGGGCACTGAAGGAATGGGGACGAGGCTGGGGGAAAACCAGGAGGTGTTTCCAGCTTCCCTGAGAAACCTAACTCAGGACTATAGAAAACCAGATCCAGCAGCATGAAATACCAGGATATATTTACATTATAAAGGCAAATATATCAGTTTGGATGGTTAGTGTACTTCTGCTCACTAGTGAAAACTGTATTATCCATCACTCAAGAAACGCATAACAAAGCAGGCATTTAGCCCAATAATAAAGGAAGGTACTGGAAAAGGCTTCACAGAGGCTGTGCTCTATAGAGAGACCAGCATAAGCTACAGATGATTACTAATTTTAACAGAGCAGCCAGTGGCCAGTGTGGGGTTCATAATAATTGCAGAAGATATTACTGAGTCTCCAGATTCAGCTTTGAGTCTAAATATCACCTTGAATATTCCCTCACACCTCCAGGCTCTCCCTGCCTGTGAGTGCAAATTTGAGCTGCCTGGAAACCTACTTGGATTTCTCAGGTTTGGGTGCAGGGGTTTCTCTGGGTCCCACTGGAGCCTGAGTCCTCTGTAAGTTCTTTGGTTAGGTGTATTTGATCTCCCTGAAAGGGACTTCATTTACATTGCAGGTCAACCACTCTCCTTGCCCAGCAGAAAATTATGAACACTAGAAGGATGTACAGCCTAGCAATGAAACAGCTGCTAGCACACCGCAGTGCTGAGACCCACAAATGACCAAAAATGTTTGAGAGAAGCAGCGCAAAGGGTGCCCAACTTCTTTTCCTGCAGAGACATTCCCTACTGAAAGCTATACAGCTTTCATTTGCAGCTGGTGACTGTTTACTTAGGCCTTGGTTATGAAGATTCAGTTTAAATATGCAGCAGTGAATTCGGCTGCCACTACATGCTGGCCAAGCGCAGTAATGAGTCTGGCTGGCTCTTCACAGTCTGAATCAGCATCCACAGCAGACATTCCCTCTGACTGGCAGGCAGCCTTAAGGAATTCAGACATCTACCTAGCCCCTCTCCATTTCCTCCCACACCATAGATAAGCTTCAGTTTTTAAGACCCATATATCTCTAATCTTTCTCCTCTGGAATTCTTACTGTGGTCTTCCTGTTTTCTAGTTCCTTTTGAGACTATTGCTCAAGCACACATCCCCCTTTTCTGTCTCATTTCTTCTCTTCTGACTTTCCTGGACCCCATTCTTCTGCCTTTGCAATCTCTCACCCATCAGCTTCACTCATTTTCCTCTGTATTTCACATTCTTCTTTTGGGTCTTTCCTGCACAATCTTTCCTTCTGTTTTGCAGCTTGTGCTTTGTTTTGCATTTGAAATTTCTTCAAGAATTTAAGAAGCCAATTGTAACTACGCTGTTTTATTTTGTGTAAACCAGATTTTCAAGGTAGAAACTCCATTTCCTTAGTGTGTGATGACCAAGAGGTACTGACATAAATTAACTAATGCTGGCTGAGATTAAGCCAGTTTGTAGCTCAGTGCTGGTGAGACTAGGAAGTAGGTGGTGTGGGTAGGAATGCATATCCCCACCCAACCTAGCAACACTGTGCTCACTGATAACACAGCCTGTTCATGACTGAAGAAAATCAATTTATCTTCTACTGAATACCAGATGAAGACTAAGTCAGGTAGTGATCTACTCTTTGGAGAACAAATGTTAAAATATTACAGGAGCTCAGTGAGGCTGCCATGGGGTCCAGCCACAGAGCTGTGAGTTAGCAAAGGCTATTCACACTGAGTCACTCGTGTCTCTCCATTGGCTGAAGTGCTCCAAATATTCTCTAGATCCCCAAACATTCCACTCACATAAAATTGGGATAACATGGGCCCATGGGCTAGAAGAAAACTGCTCCGGGTTGATAAGCCTTCAATAGATTCTCTGCATTTTCAGACTCATACCTGCTGGGATAGCTTTTGATTACAAAACACAGCAGTTGGGCAGTGCTGGTACCAATAATTATCTTGGTGATTAGCTTCTGCCATGCAGTGTATAGCCAGGGTTGTAGGCTCTGCAAGCAGAAGAGGCACCAGAGTAGCTTTCAAGCTGTCTTTCCTACAAACAGGATGCTAGCAAGTCCTTCCAGAAACAGTTCAGAGGCAGACTGTCTCTCCTCTCATGCTGCCTTTCCCCCGTCTTTGGTTTAGCATATTTCAGTTGTGAAGCAGGATAGAACAGAAGACAGGTGCTATAGCATAGGGCTGCACATAGAAACTGTTTAGGAAGAACTCCAACGTTTGTCTTGTGCTCTACGTACTTCAGAATAGAAACGCTATGCTCACTAAACTGCAAACAGTACAGGGAATCAAGATAGGATTTAGGAAGCTGAGAGGGAGGAGCAGAGCCAGGCCAGAGCAAGGAAACAAAACGAGGACATTGTTTTTAAGGGGACTGCAAAAATGTTCAACCAGAGATGAGAAAATGCCCACATAGAATTCACTGAGAATGAAGGAATGCATCATTCCAATGCTGGCAACTGTCAGGACATCACTATTGCAGACACAGCAAAGTAATAAATTAGGCTGAGGGATAACTAAACATTTGATACTTTCACTTCATGTAGAGAAACACACTGAATCTACCAGAATAAAATCACTAGCTACTAGACAAAATAGTGACAGAGAAGAGAAACATACTGTCCACCTTCTGTGTGCCAGGTGCTGTGAGGTATTGCCTCATTGAATCCCAAAGATGCCAGTGCTGTGGAAATCATGTATCCTTTAGAGATGAACAAAAGTACTCAAGGACATAAACACCCCAAGTTCAAATAGCTGCTCAAAAAACCACACAGGCCTGACCTGAGGGCAAACTGCAGGGTCTTGAGGGACAAAGTCCCGGCATGCTCTAGAATGGAAACCAGCATTTATGGATCACCAACATGTGACAGCTACTTTGGAACATTCTCTCACTATGTTCATAGACAATAATTCCAATTTCACTAACAGGCAGAAGGGTTGACTGTCTCGGGCCACAAGAATATGCAGCAGATGACAACTGGTATTCATAAGGTCGACCCACCAGATTAATAACTCTCTGATGGAGGAACATCATCAAGCGAGGCTTACGAGGCCACAGACTATAAATGACTATTTGCCTCTATCTGTAATTTCACATGTGCAAAGCAGCTGTGGAATCTCCCCATTATCCTGCATTCTCATGTAACATGTACATGTAATCACATGATTATATCTCAATTGTATGGGCACTTATTCTGTGGACTGTCCAAAGATGATTTCTTATTAAGCTGTACAATTTTCATAAATAGAAAATATACTAGGATATGCTTTATAACTAGGTCTATTGTTCTACAAGGACTGTAATACACTTAGAAGCCTGTTTTATTTCTTTAGCTCAGGCTGACAAGACAGCTACATACAATTAACTGATTTATAACCTCAAAGAAAATTCAAAATAGACTAAATGCCCCTACAAATGAATTTGTAAAATAAACCTCCACAGAAATACACAAGGACAAATTCCCTGGTGTCCAACTGTAGAACCAAAGGTCAGGCACAAAGCTACTTTGGTGCCAGTTCCCTGCTTACTAAAGTCTGGCCGATAAAGACCTAACCCCCTACACAAATTCTTCAGTATCTTGTTACCATGGTTACTTATACCCTACAGATGTGAATTTTTGCCTTCCATGGGATGTATATGAGGGGATGCAGAACAAAAAGAATTGGAAGAAGCTTGATAGAAATAAAGAAAACAATCATCAGTACGTGTATGAGTTTTTATTCCCTCAGATAAATAAGAATTTTTTTTTTTTTTTTTTTTGGTTTTTCGAGACAGGGTTTCTCTGTGCAGCTTTGTGCCTTTCCTGGAACTCACTTGGTAGCCCAGGCTGGCCTCGAACTCACAGAGATCCGCCTGCCTCTGCCTCCCGAGTGCTGGGATTAAAGGCATGAGCCACCACTGCCCGGCAAGAATTAGTCTTAAGTCCTGCTACTCTGCTGACATTTCTTTTTATTACCCTGGGTGTACTCATGGGTCTCACAGGCTGCGATAGTTGACTGATACATGGTGCCAGGCTTCTGCAAAGGACAGTTCAGATCACCACCAATACCACTTGTGGGGCCTGGCTTGGTAGTAATGTGGACCTTCAGCAGTTTGCATACTTCCTGAACAGGGAGCTATCATTTGAAAGCTTGAGGGAAGGAAACCAGGTAGAAACCCCAGTGAAATTTCTTGTATACACACCCATCTCTTTCAAGGGGGATGCTCTGGTGTCCTTTCTGGGGCCCAAAATCACAACATCAAATGTCCCCACAGATGGAATGGTTCTTTTTAGGAACAATCTGAATTTCAGTAGAAAACTGTAGTATAATGTCATAGCTTTCCATATCTTTATATCAACCTATATTAGAGGCCACTACATAAATTCTTTTTCTTGATTTGGACTTCAGGAGAAGACTAGAGATAAAATGCACTGAGAAACTGTGATCATCTACAGTTGGAGTAGACAAGATTAGGTGACTTGTTTAACACCACCCTCTGCTATGAATGGACCACAGGGGCTGGCCACATGCAGAACCTGCCACTCCACAACCTCCATCTCATAGAACTGAGCTTTACAGTCTTCTGTAAATCAGGGATTTAACCAACTATATTATAATTCTGTATTGAAATTATAATTGTGAAGTCACATCAGTAAACATTGTACCCATATTCCCATTACTTGCCTTACATCCTACAGTTACACCTCAGCAGATTGAATTGATTCCTCCTATTATTACAGACCTATTTCTGTTGCTTCCATCTGAAGGAAATTCACCCTCTTCATAAGAACCACCTTTTCTCCATTTACCATCAAACCTCTTGCTTCCTTACATGCTCTCTCCAATTCTTCATTTCCAACTCACTTTCTGCCTCCTTCTTACTGGTCCCTTAAAATAGCACTAGACAAGGTCAACTTGCCGTTCACTGAAACTATGGGCAAAAAGCATCTTCTGAGAACTCTTTCTAGATTGAACATTGTTTGTGCAGGACTCTTCTCCGACCGAGCCCCTGCAGGGAATTCCTTCCCCCAAATGCCCCCACTTCCTGGCTTCTCTTTTTTAACCTTCTCTGTGGATTTTTCATGCCTTCAGCTCTCCCCCACCCCCAAGCTATCTGATACATTACTGGGGCAGCATTTTATCAAATGACTTATGATATGTCTAGACCTAGTCTGAGACCAGGACATATGAAACTAGCTTGCCCCTACCCTAGACCTGAAGGTTCTTCTATGGAAACACTTTGGTTATGTCAGAGGGAAGAGGCTGATAGTTTAATAATTGAGAGTTATCCTCTTCTCCCTTGACAGTACTAGTTCATCTGTCTCCTCTGCTTGTACTCCTACCTACTAACTACATCATTTCTTGTCGGATTTCCCCACCTATTCCAGCTCAGCTCTACATTCAGTGTTCTTTCTACACAAAGGAGTCCTCTCATTGTTCTATTTAGGCTTTTGAATAGTTTGTTATGAGAAGTCTCTACTCAGAACATTCAAAAGGACCACTATAGTAGTACAGATGCTTCTCAAATTATGATGAGATTATGTGTTGAGAAAGCTGACTTAAGTTGAAAATGTCATATGTGGAAAATGCAAGGAAGACATCTAACCTACTGGCTTCACAATACAGTGGTGCCCTGCAGAGTGAGAGGAGTTTGACTAGTTGATGGCATGTCTGGCTGAGAGCTGTGGCTCATTGATGCTGCCCAGAAGAGGAGGGAGGGAGGAAGAGAGAGCAAGAGAGTGAGAAAGAAAGTAGACATGAGAGATCTTAGCCATGAGGCATGGGGAGAGATCAAAATCCACAGCATGCTTCTACTGGATGTATGTCTTGTTCATCCATTGTAGCTGAAAATCCCACACAAAAGACTGTTTCCTCACTGTCATTTCAACCTTATCTTTCCTACCCTTTTACTTTCTGCTTTTCAGACATGCTCAGCTTCTTTCACTTCCTTACTGTGCCATGCTTTCATAGTTTCTTACCTTCAATGGGTTCCGTGTGAAACTCCTCCCCCATTCTGTTCAGCTAATTCTAGGTAGCTAGTACTATCATAAAGGTCACCTTTTCTTGAAGGTCTTCCAGATGACAGCTTTGCCTTACTGTCTCTCAGGTTCTTCCATAGTCCATGTACTAAAAAGGCAGCGAGGAGTGCTTATAACTATCTACTCATGTGTCTACATCTCCTAGTAGAATATAAACTACTAGGAGCATTGATTCTACTATGGCTACCAGCAGCTCCTATGACACTGTCGAGAAAGAATTACAGTGTTGAATACCATTTAATGAATAAACAATTTTAAAGAATGAGAGGTGGAGAGAGGGTAGAGTACCACAGTTAGAAGATCAAAATAAGGCAGCAAGGGAGGATGGCAACCTCTGCTCTTCTAGATGAAAGATGTTCTGGAGACCAACATAAACAAATGGCAGTTGAAAGAGAAGACTGCCTTTTGGGTTGTCTTTCTGGAAAACATCTGATGTATCCAACCAGAGTATCTGAGGGGACAATCAAGAATCATGTGTATTTTGAAAGTAAGAGAAAAGAAAATTTGTACCATCGCCCTCTTCTCCATTCTTGTGTAAGATGTTTGCTGAACTCAAGCCAGCTGTTTCTACATCTCCACTAACATGCACAGCCTGCATTGCCAACATGAGGCAGTGTCCTGTTACTCAATGCTTTCCACACTCCCAAGAGACCACAGGCTTCAACATATGTTCCCAAATAACCCCTAGCCTTTCTTTACTGGTGAGTGGTGAGACATGCTCTGAAGTCATGTGTTACTTCAAGATGATGGAGAAGGCAGAAAAGCTGAGCTAAAAACAGAGTGGCTTATTTTGAGCAAGGGACATCAAAAGAGAGCCTGTGTAGCAGCTGGCTATTTGAGATGAGGCCACCAGCATCTGCAGGACATTTGTAAGGTAGGAAGTTCTCCTGCCCTAGGATGAATGTATAAGTCCTGGGAGATAGACTGGGGCCATCCTCCCTCCTGGGAAGCTTATGATCCATCATTTAAAATTGAGAATGGTTACTACATAATTAACTGCTGAGAAAGTGTCACAAGACACTGGCATCTGTGCTAGGTCTTGATTTCTCTGCTAGGAGAGAAATGTGAGAGCAAGCCAAGTGAGAATCTCCTCAGAGTGTTGGAAAAGGCATGGGAGGGGATATAGATAAAGTATACTCAGAGAATGGAGATGAGACCAGCATGGGTAAATAGACCGGCTCTAGTCATGGACTATTGGCGGTTGAGACAGGACAAGCATGTCCTATGGTGTTCCACAGGTAAGATCAATGGCTCATTTGCCCAGCTTCAAAAGGCTGCAAACAGCTATTTTTTATGTTGGAAAAGAAATTCAATAATTTGTATCACTTGCTGCTATGAATCTGATAAAAAGCCTTCCTGAAGACTGTAACAAATGGCCATAGGAGCCCTGCATTCATGCTGCAATATTATAACACACTGCCTGTGAGTTGGATCATATTGATTTCCTTGGAACACTCAGCATCTTCAGAATTTCCCAGTCCTTGGTTGCTTTACCAGGTTCCATTTTATTGAGTTTGGATTTACAGGGCGTCAGCTACACGGCAGATTGTGGGTGTGTACAGTGATGGAGGAATGACTGTAGTCCTTCAGAAGCTCAACTGGAGGGGTGGGAGAATGGGAATGAATATAGACCATCACCACCAGTGTCAAAGGAAGCATGGAGAGGGCTCTAAACACTGGGTGTGGAT
>CABHPQ010135154.1:0-14315 GCA_902168405.1 Peromyscus aztecus
TTTTTTTTTTGAGGCATGGTTTCTCGATGTAGCTCTTGCTGTCCTGGAACTTGCTCTGTAAACTAGTCTGACCTCAGACACAGAGATCGACCTGCCTCTGCCTTCTGAGTGCTAGAACTAAAGATGTTTTGTACCACCACACCCAGCTCCAGCTTGTATTTTTAAATATGAAGAGAACAGAAGTTCTTTCATTTTTAAGAACACAATTATAATTTCAATTTTTAAGATTTATTTTCTTTTTGTTTATGTGTATGTTAGGGGAGGGTGCACAAGAAGCTTGGAAGAAGGCATCAGATCTCCTGCAGTTAGTTTCAGGTTGTTGTGAGTCAACCAATGTGGGTGCCGGGAACTGAACTCAGGTCCTCTGGAAGAACAGGATGTGATCTTAACCACTGAGCCATCTTTTCAGCCCAGTAACTTCAGATAAACTATAAGCCTGATAAGCCAAGACATTTACTGCCCTAAAAAGTAAAGCTTTTGGGGGACTGGAGTGATAACTTGGTGATTAACAGTAGATCTGGTGCCTCTGGCCTCCAAGGGCATTTTTACTCACATGGACATACTCAGATACACACACACACACACACACACACATACACACAGGGAGAGAGAGACAAATACATACACACATATACATACATACACAGATACACACATACACAGTGTAAAGTGTGAATGGGTGTGAAGTTCTAAAATAATAAAGCCTTGTTTTATTTTCTTTCTAAAGATAATTTAAATGAACTTTTTAATTAGCATATGTGGTCTTTTCTGAGGAAGTAAAGAATAGGTATAGAAAAGAAATATTCCTATTACTGCATGTTACCATTGTTATGATCACACAGAAAAATCAAAGCTCTTCAAACCCTAACCTTGTCCTTCCTTTCCATCAATGACATCATAATTTTTTAAACTCAAGCAGCTTGAAAAAAAATATGATAAGAGAAAATGAAAATATAAAATGGTTTAAAATGTTGGCTACTTGTGAGTTCATATTTCTGGCCCAATGTTTATTTTACTGTAAAGTGTTGAGACTTTTGTGGATGATGAGTGACTTTAACTAATAATCTACAATAATCCTGTAAAAATGTAATGGGCTCCAAATGGTTAGAGAGAGGAAAATGTTCTGATCATCAAAAAACAAACAAGAAAAAGCAAGTGGAGCCTTACTCTGCATACTGATAAGCTCGACAGCAATTCCTAGAAATACTTCAGATAGAATATTAAGCAATGTTTTATAATAAATTCAGAAGAGTAACTGTGATTACTAGAAAGTAACACAAATTTGCCAAGAGCAAGAACATTAAATTATGCTTATTTTTCAGTTGGATAGGGTTACCAGCTTGCTGTGGCAGAGTAATAGAGTAGATAAAATGTCTTAATTTCAGCAAAGCATTGAAAAGTGCTTTTTACTGTGCTTAAGGAATAGAAAGAGAAATTTCAACAGGATGACAGGACCCTTCATGGACTGTGTCCCTGGTAAAAATTCCCCCAGAGACAAAGACAGCATTGAAAGTAAAATCCAGAAGACAATGTCGGGCTCTTGAAGGTTCTGAGAAAACAGAGTTGGCAGTTCATGCTAAGCATAAATGAATGGAGATTAACATAATAATGTATATAGTAACAAATAGGAAGACTTTTGAATCCAAGTGAGCAAAGTCTCTGCATTTGGATTTACATTAAGTGTGAGCCAGTGTTGTAGTTGATTCCTAACAAAGAACTGAGCTGCAAGCTGCACTAACAGTCTTACTTCAAAGAGAGATGACAGATTAAAAACATAGATTCATCACTGGCATCCTTAGTCACTCGATTACACTTATCCTGAATCATGCAGAGCATATATATATATATATATATATATATATATATATATATATATAGTGTATGTGTGTGTGTGTGAATGTGTGTAAATGGATAAAAACAATAAGAAGTCTATCTTCTTACTGAAACAGAAAGCCTATGAGAGCACAAACTACATCTGAGTTTATAGACTATGGTACAGAGTCTCTAAACATTTAAGACAGTTATAATGCAGGGGAGATAAAATAATAATAGGGAAGCACACAGAAGTTGCAAAGGAAGAGTATCCATGGACATGTGCATCCTTATTAATAACTAAATGGGCCATTATCAGCATGAATTTCAGTTTTACATCTGAGCATCCTAACACCCAAAGCCATGACACAAACATATTCAAAGATACCTGTCTTTGTCATCCTTTTTCAGAAGCAATGTAGATACCTTTTGCAATAAAATACTGGCAAGAATGTCCTATGGCATGCCTCCAGGAACCAGTACGATGTGAAATACTGAGAAACTCTCAAAACATTGCATGTTGGTTAAATGGTCATTATTCTTTTTCAAGGAAAGAGCAGAAAATCAAACATAGTTTACAAAATGTAATTACATTAAGGACCAGTATGTGTGTACTCTCAGGACACAGGTCAGTTGTATTCAGGTTCACTCCAGATTCTGTGATGTGGTAGCAAAGAGACAGGAACTAAAGTGTCCTTAAGATAGTCCTTTTGAAACCAGAGTTTTGCTATTATCTGGGCAGTGGAAAATTTGAACTTGAGTTTCCTGGCAAGAATGAACAGCGGCACTATTTCATGTTGGTAACTAAATGCCAGATCTTTTGCTTACATTAGAGGGTCACACATTGTCAGAGACTCACATCAAGGGACACCGTAACAGAATGGGTGTATTTAAGGCTCAGTGGCGAGGAAAGTACAAGGTCTGGACAGGGTTTCCTATGCAAAGTAGACAACAAGGAGCCTTGGTATGTTGAGTCAGAAGGCTGCTGGGGAAGCCAGGGTAAAACCCTCCTCAAGTATATGAAGAACTCTCAGGGGGAGGTAGGAATGCATGTATTCTGTAGTTGTGAGCTTGAGGGACTAACAGCGAAGGTTCTCTATGGAGTTGACTCCAGGAAGGAAGGAGTTTTCCAGGAGTAGAGCTATCTGTAACAGGCCTGAGTGGGCATAAAGTAGGTTCAGGACACTGGAAGGATTCAAAGAGATAGAACAAATGTCTTTCACTGGTCCTTAAAAATAACCACTATGGGGAGAGCAAGGGAAGCTTCTGGTCACGTGGATTCACTGATCACTGAAGTCAGCTTCAGTCTAAGCATGCCCAAGATAGTGTTTACACAGAGTCGAGCCTCTGCTCTGATAGAAGACTCTTGGATTGCTTAGGAGTTCTCAGACCAAGTTTTAAATCATTTATATTTCCCAGAGCCTTCTTCAGAAACACAATAAAGAAGCAAAAAGCGCTATTCCCCAAGTCCTATAATTGCTTTTTAATACCCCATGTAATATGTAACGTCTCATGTTGAAACGTCACAGAGATTATAGTGATCATTATATTAGGGTATTAATACATAGGCCTCTAATACCTCACTGTGAAAAATACCGAAGTGTCATGCTAAGCTTGTGCTGCTTTGCAGTGAAAGGTGAGATGTGCTATGAAGAGACTTCAGGTGAAAACTGGGTATCTCTCATGTAAAATTATATAGCAAAGACATTTATAAAGACAGAAAAACTTAGGATACAAGAGTCAAACAATGAGCTTCTGCTTTGACTCATTAGACAGCTCAGCCTCCAGGCATATAAATGTTGGCCAGAAGGTCATGTAAAGTCACCAATACCAGCATGCATACTTGAGTCATCATAATTTGTGATGCACATACAAACATTTTCCATATAATAGACAAAAGTTCCTAACTCATCATAGCAATACTTGAAATTTTATGAAACATCATAGGTGTGGTTAATTTTTTTAATAAGTGATTCCTAAGGTCTGTCTTTCTTAAATGTTTCTGTATGTCTATTTGCATGCTGTATTTTAATCCTATGACCCCATGTCGTGTATGATTTGATGGTCTCCCCTCCTCTAATGGTGTCTCAGCAAAGCTGATAGTCCACCAAAATGTTTCCAGAAGAGTGCCTTCTGGGTAGATCAGCAAAGCCTATTTGTACCTACTGAAGCTCCATGAAATGCCCATATCAAATATAAGCTCTGTGTCTTATTTCTGCATTGCATCATTCACAGTTGTTTGTGAATGAGTAAAGGTGTGTGTGTGTGTGTGTGCGTGTGTGTGTGTGTGTGTGTGTGTGTGTGTGTGTGTATAACAATAATGGATCCTGCTAAGCTTCCTCTGGCAAAGTGTCAGCTGAGCTTTTCTGGGTGCTTCATTTGCATGTCATTTTAATTCTAGCTAAGTGCACCTGCTCTGAAAGTGCAGGCTTTGGAATCAGGACATCATTTGTTCAAACAAGAACCTATGTTTCTTCGCTCCATCTTCTTGCTAAATTAAACCTCAGAAATTGATTCTTAATTAACTGACAGAAAAAAAAGTTGATGGTACTTTTCTTGGCTAAACAGAGCAGCCTTGAAACTGGTAATATTTACTTTCTCCTAAGTACTCTTCTCATCCCTAAATCATCAGCGCCTTCCAAAAGGAAGCTTGGCATAAAAAGTTTGGATAAGCATGAATTTTATCTGAAACAAAATAGAAATGCTTCAGATAAAATAAAAGCCAAGAGCTGTTATGGAATAATTTTGAAGGAATATGTTTATCTCGTGGTAGTTTTAAACTGATCATAAAGGTTACCTTGGCAAGTTGTTGATGGCTACTGAACAAGACCATCTTCCAGTTTGAGGTCCTGTCTTCCTAGCCCTTCACCATAAGCATTTTAATTTTGTGTATGGGTGTATTGTGGATACATCAGCAGATTAATGAAGTCTATAAGCCATTTATCAGAATGTTCTTAAATGCATAAAATACACATAATTACAAAAAATAAAATTATATTGAAATACAAGGATTGAAGTATCAAACATGCTTATGATACGGCAAGGTATATCCTTTATTATTAATGCATTAAAAATAGCCCCTAGCCAGAGTCTAATAAATGCCATAATCTTGAAATAATGATAGAAAAAAATCACTGTTCAAGGTGAAGCAAGTGTTTGACTGTGTTCCATGCTTTCTTATCTTCATCATGAAATTTTAAATAATTGTAAACAACTATTTCATTTTGCATCTGAAATCACAAATTTTGCAGCCCATGCTACCTAAACCTTCCTCTCTCTTATGGTCCTATGACCCTATACTTTCCTGCCACTGCAGTTATTACTCATAGATTTAATTTCATGTTTACTTCTGTTTACCATTTTGGACACCTCAATAAACCTAATATGGAAAAAAATGGTTAAGAGAATTTACCTTGTTTATAGTGATAACCATGTGGCTCTACCTACTACTACATACTTAATATTTTCTGATTGGAGAAAGATGGTAAAGAAAAAAGGAAGAATTGAACTGATGAATGTATTTGACCATCCCTAGCCCTTGGGCAGCCAGAGTAATGGTGGTATTTTGCTTGTAGCCTTAAAATAGGTATCTCCATCAATGACAGAATGCTAACACAGAAACTACCAATCATTAGAAAAGAAGGTAGTTGCATTAGTCAGATTTCTTAATACTGTAACAGAGCACTCGGCATAAGGGACTTTAAAGGGGAGCTTTGTTTTTCCCAGGGTTTCAAAGTTTTCATTCCACCACAGTGAGGAAAATTATCCATCACAAGTCAGGAAACTCTCTAGGGAGCCAGGTAGCAAATATTTCAGTCTGGCATGTTGCAAGTCTTTCTCTGTCCTGTCAGCCAGCTCCCAAATAATGACATGGAGACTTCTTATTAATTACAACAGCTCGGCCTATAGCTTGGGTTTGTTCCTAACTAGATCTTATAACTTAAATTAATCCATTTATATTAATCTACATTGTATCACATGGAGTTACCACTCTTCCATCCTGCACCTCTTGTTCTCCTCTCCATGTCTCCTGGCTTCTCCCAAGTGCCTAGATTCCTCTGTGCTGCAAGTAATGGTGAGATTTAGTCCCTAGCACTTCACTCGGGGATTCTGATTTGTTTTGATAGCTTGCATTTCAACTTCAGCTTTGAACAGACTTCCCTTTTTATTTGAGATTTTCTGTGGGAGCTCAGCTGCCATCCATACCCCTGCCTTGATCCTAGAAGTTCCATATTCATAGAAACATCATTATAGTGACTGGTAGAAAATACTTATTCATTACTTCTGATCCCTGTCATTAAAATGTGAGTAGACAGAACTTCAAGTCCTTTCCTCTAGCTATTTGGCTGCAAAGAGCTGCAAAATGCATGGGTGGCAGAGAAAATCATCTTTTTTTCCCCTGTTCTTCCTAACAATATAAAGAAATTACAAATTAGAATCCACAAGCATTATCAGACTCTGGCCATGGGCACCCAGCTTAGCAATAATAGCATGTGATGCCTGATAGTTTACAAACTTGACAAACATAAAAGTGTGTTCCACTTCTTAGGAAGAAGAGTGATTGCAATAGGCATTCCCAGATAGAAGAGCGAGACCCACTCTTCGATCTTTCTTGGGGTTCCTTTTAAGGAGAGAAGTTGTACGAGAAATTCATGGATTCCTAAGTGTTAACATTTAAATACAGCATCACACAACACACAACACACACACACACACACACACACACACACACTCACACACATGCACACACATACACGCACACCAACACATAAAACTTTGTCTTCATCAGGAAAGTTGCAAAAGAGCCTCATTTACACTAAATATCCTACTGGACTGTGATATTTGAAATGTTCAGTAATTATTTAGCTCATTCCTGTTTGAGTGGATCTAGTGCTCTGATTTGTGATGATTCTACATGGTTCTCATCAAATTTCTCTTTTTCTGTTACTTTGCAGTTTTCTCCTTGTATTTGGTTGCTTGATTTTGTCAGTGTTTTCTACCATCCCTGAGCACACAAAATTGGCTTCAAGTTGCCTCTTAATTCTGGTAAGTGAATCATATTTATTTATAAATTTATACATATATATGAATGTACATAAAGTTTCTATAATGTAACAACTCTGTATACTATTTATGCTATGTATTTTATCCTGTATTTTATCCAGAAAGACTGTTACTGCAAATCATAAAACTGTCAAAGATCATTGAATGTAACCTGTAGTCAAACATGAGAAATCCTTGCAGGAACATTCTGGATGCTATTAGACAACAACATCATGTCCTGCAGGTACATCCTGAGAGGAAGGCAGTGTTTAAAGGCAGTTTTGATTATGTTTGCCTCTGTTAATAAACAATTATAACAAAAATCAGCGTGCATGTGATTTCTCACTTTTGCTGAAGGCTACAAGGTAGAAAGCACTTTCCAATGACTGAATTTAGCAATAGCTAAGTATAATTGGCTAAAAACTGTGAATGTAGCTCCTCATAGGAAAACAGAAGTCCCTTTATGCTTTTTTCAGCTAACAGACTGTATTATGAGTGCGCTGCTAATGCAGTTACCTGGTGAGAAACTGCAGATTTCTCTGTTTCCATTATGCTGTCAGTCCTCAACCACACAGAATTATCCAATTCTCTTTAAAATGGAAAAAGACCCCAAGATATTTTAGTCTGAGTTATTCTGAGCCTTTTAAGCTCTTGTAGTTTCTATTACAATGAACCCATAGCACTTCATGCTCCAATCACATCTGATTGAAAGTTTGGTTCATTTACATCCATTTCAACCTGGCTCACATAGTCCAAAATTATTAGACTTGACATTCTCAGAACTGTGTGAATGAGCTGGAACAACTCAATTCTGTGAAGCATGGTGCAGCAGAGGAAGGAGGGGAGATGGGTTAAGATGGTTTCTGTGAACTAACAGAGATTGGTTGTATATAAGAATCATTGGATAGGCTATGATTCTGTGTCACAGAGACGGGAAAGGAAGGATTTCGGCTCATGTGATATGAGAGGAGACAGACGCTTTCCTGCCTCTGCTTTCATATGGCTAACTTGTGCTTGATGTTGGTAAGCTAGCACCAAGTCTTTATATTAGGAAGGAATCACTTTTGAATTGAGAATGAGTCTACTCCAATTTGTCTCCATACACATTGTGCTCAGTGGCATATTGCTAATGTTATGACTTCCATTTCCAAAACTCAAGGGAGAGAACAGAGAAGGGAAAAGCACTCCAGGGGTTTGTTCCATTGCACAGTTTCCATTTGAAGAGCAAGTAGGCTTTTAGCTTAGCCCACCCCTCTGCTTATTATAAATGATTCTAAAGCCTGAGGTCTAGGGCTCATTTTAGGTCCATACAGAACAAGGAATTATAGACTGAAAATGTAAATCTGACTTTCAGACTTTGGAATAAAATTTTTTAAAAAGCATTGATCAACTCCATGAACAATTATATATTTAGAATTATCAGCCACCAGGAATCCCATAAAAAGGCTAAATTCATAACCAAGACAAGAATCCAAAACTGATGGGTTATATTCTCAAAATCCCTGAACATAAGTGCCACTATCATTAGTCAGTTTCTAAATAGTAAGACGAAATCCATGTAACATATCTCATTTCAGCCTTTGTAAATCCCAAAATAATTCAAACCTTGACTTTTCAAGCATGTTGTCTCATGAACAACTGATCATATTTAGCAACTAGCATATATTTTACTAAATAGGGATGCTGATATTTTAATCATTTTTATGATGCCAAAGGCTGAACTTGGGGCATCATTCATGCTAAGCAGGTGCTCTACCACTAGCTACACACCCAGCTCTAACCTTGTCAATCTTGAATGTCTTCAGATTTGGCAAAGCAAAACAAAGTTTTTCTGCAGGTGAGCCTTCATTATGAGCAATGACGTCATGCTGCAGACAGATATTTCAGAAGGGTAATGCTACATAGTGTTCACTGGGAAAAGAAGTTATTAATTTTCCTATTTGGAGGGCTGTAGCATTACATTTTCAGAGTGTCAGTTTTAAAGCTAATGTATGTTCTAGAGACAGACCCACCTAGAAATAGGTAGACTATATTTGCAAAGCTAAGATTCAGTGCCATCTCCAAAAACCTTTATTTTATTTTTAAAATGCAATTAAAATAAAACAATTGTGTTTTTATTGTAAATTGATAAGTTGAGAAAGCATGCATATTTTAATATTTTTCACAGTGCATTAATACAGCATATACCACAGACATTCAATTATAGAATATTATAAACCCTGAGAACTATGCATGATTTAGAAAACCTCTTCCTATCCTATAATACGTATTTTTGAGATGGTTAATCAGATTTCAAAGACTGTCTGCCCTGTGATCATATAATCAAACAGAATTCAAAGAGCTCTGCTCTGCCTGACTGGGGTTTTATTGGTTGGTTGGTGATTGGTTGATTGGTTGGTTGATTGGTTGGCTAGCTGGTTGGTTGGTTGGGTGGTTGGTTTTAGCTGCCAACATAGAGAATACCTAAAATTTTATTTTTCAAATAGTAATAGGAAGAACTATTGAAATATAGACAAAAGTGCTGTGAGATGCCTTTCTGGACGCTGTGAATATGTGTTGCTCTGATAGGTTGATAAATAAAGCTGCATTGGCCTATGGCATGGCAGGATAGAGCCAGATGGGAAAATCCAAGACAGAGAGTAAAAGGAAAATGGAGAGAAAAGGGAGATACCAAACTGCCCATCCAAGGAGCAACATGTAATGGGGTGCAGGTAAAGCCATGGAACATGTGGTGATACATATATTAATAGTTATGGGGTAAGTTAAGTTATAAGAGCTAGGTAACAAGAAGCCTGATCCATAGGCCATATAATTCACAATTAATATAAGCCTCTGAGTGATTATTTTATAAGCAGCTGTGGGACCTCAGGGCCAGGTGGGACACAGGAACACTTCCAGCTACACAAAAGTTTATAATAAATTATCCATTTTATCAGACAGGTTCTAGCTATGTACCTTGAACTGGCTCAAGCAATTCTTCTGCCTCAGACTCCTAGTAGCTCATATTGTAGACTCATGCCACCACACTGAAATAATGTGATTTTTAATCTTTTGGTATACCTAGCTGGTGTGCAAACACAATACTAGAAGAGTATTTATAATTACATATAAATAATGATTTATTTTATATATTTTGTCATAACTCTATTTCTTTTAGGTTTCCTTGAAAGTATGTTCACTACAGTAAGGTATTTTCTGTAACTCCTGTGAAAATAATAGACACCTGTACACCTAGGAAGAGCACACACACTGCCGGCAAGCTTGGCTGCAAACAAACCTCTTAGAGAAGTCTTAGGTATTCTCTTTTCCCTCTTCTAGTCTCACTGAGCTCACCAGTGTAATGCACATAGATCATTACATGGATACTGTCTTGTTCACTGCCTAGGGCCCCAAGGACATTCCACCTCTTCATCCCATGACCCAAAGAGGACACTCCAACATGTCATTCACAATTGCACGTCCAGGGCTAGTATAAAACTAAGATCCATAAACTTGCCTATGTTCTAAACTGAGTTAATGTTCTGTTCATTTTTTCACTTACTCTTTCTGTTGGGTAAAATGCTACTGACCTGCTTCCATCAAGGATGTGATTTAAGTGTCTGAAGTCAGGCACCACTTGGTCAAACTTTATTTCAAACTTTGTTTTTACTTTTAGCAAAGTAATCTGTGAAATTAACTCCTCACCAAAGTTTTCGCAGTAAATAAGATTTGAGGAAAATGGCAAAATAAGAAGCACCAACACTGTGACAACCTACGTTGACAACAGCTACATCAGCATTGTCTTACATGACTACTTTTAAGAATCCGGAGTCTATTAAATGCTTGCAAATTCTAAGAAAAGTTTAAGACAGCTAGCTGTAATTAATTTCAATTCCAGCCTTTAGCACAATGAGTGCTACATATCCACTAAGCCCAGCTCATTGTATACAGCTATCCCTGTGTTCTAGAAGTAACTTTCGCCCTGTTTATGGGAGCCAGGTTGAGCAAAAATGATCTTATCCAAATATCAAAGTTCTGGTTATGATTGTCAGTTGCTGCTAGTGATCATAGATGAGGAAGGAGAAAGTAGCCACTGTTTTTGTTACATCTCCTTTCTACACTAGCGCTATCTACCAAGCTGAGGTGACTTCTGGGGAACTTAGAGGTCCATTTCCCTGGGTTTAGAGCATATTCCTTATGAATGTAATTGTAACATCAGCAGCTAGGAGAAGCAGATACTGAGCCATGAAGGACCAGAGCTTTGTGTATCATCAAAGTTACATTGCTATAAGTTCAGATTAACTATACATTAACCAACATGTTCCTATGTCAACCACAAAAAGGTAGCTATAGAATTGAGGAAAATGCAAAGGGAGTTTAAACATTTCACCACCAAATAAAAATTATGGAAACACTAAAGAAAAAAATGATGTAGGAAATGAGAGACCCAGAAAATGCTTTGAATATAAAACTAAGAATGATGTGGGAAAGACAGATGTTCACTAGTCACTAATTTCTTTAACTATAAATGAGTCAAAATTACTAAGGAAAATACGGAGTTTTGCAGAAAATACTTTTAAAACATGTACTGACTACAAGAGACTCCTTTAGATCAAAGACACAAATATTCCAATAATAAAAGGATCAAAAAGTTATACCATGCAAATAATAACTGAAAGAGAAAGGAAGTAGATACACTAAAATGAATAGACAAAATAAACTTCAAAGCAAAATAGGGCTATAAGAAACAGAAATATTTTTAAGAGATGACATTATATAAAGGTTCAAGATTTCATTATAAAAATACAAATTTTCATCATATATAGGGCTCAACACAGAAAAGAAAGAAAGTGTAAGATTTAAAACCATGTACCTAATAAGCTCAGTTGGAGTATAGAGTGTAGTTGGGTTTTTTTTGTTTATTTGTTTTGTTTTGTTTTTGTTTTTGTTTTTGTTTTTGTCTTTGGGGACTTGCCACCCAGCTCCCAAATAAGTACATAGAGACTTATTCGTAGTTATGAATGCCTGACCTTAACTTGGCTTGTTTCTAGCCAGCTTTGTAACTTGAATTGTCCCATTTCTCTTTAACTACATCTTGCCTCTGGACTTTTTAACCTTTCTTTATTCCATGTCTCTTTCTTTCTTTCTTTTTTACTCTGTTGCTGGCTGTGTGGCTGACTGGCTGGCTGGCCCCTGGTGTCCTCCTCTCCTTCTCCCTTTTTCTCTACTTACTCTCTTACCTAGATTTCTCCTATTTGTTCTCTCTGCATGCCAGCCCTGCCTATCCTTTCTCCTGCCTAGCTATTGGCCATTAAGCTCTTTATTAGACCAATCAGGTATTTTAGGCAGGCAAAGTAACACAGCTTTACAGAGTTAAACAAATGCAACATAAAAGAGTACAATACATCTTTGCGTCATTAAACAAATACGCCACAGAATAAATGAATGTAACACATCTTAAACTAATATTCCATAGCAACAGAGTACCTGTCAGTATCATGAACACTAGTCAGTAGGGGTGAAAGCTCTAGGTAGGCACCAGCTCAACTTCTTCATGTTTAGTGAGTTGTGTAAATGTTGTCTTACAAGCAGTTTGTGGAGAACAACCAACAGTCTTTGGCAATAGCCTGTTTTGTTTGAGGGTTTCCATAGACCCTGTTTTGCCAAGAACTCAATTAGATGTAACCCATTCCTGGCATTGGAAATTTCATTTGGTGGCAAGAAATGTCTTACTAGGGCTTTGCTTCCCCCATTATTTGGAGATTACTTTTAGATTTTCTTCATATATGTTTTTTTTTTCATATATTTTAAGAGGCTTCTACTATAGTGGTTCCCATGTAGCTCCTCAAATGGCCCTTGGTTTTAACTGTCCCTCTCTATATTTCCACTTTACTGCCTTTCTCTCCCTCCCCATATGATTCACTGGTTCCAGTCCCCACTCCCAATACATCCATAACTATCTATTCTATTTCCCCTTTCTAAGGATATCCTTCCCTCCCTCAAGTCCCTTACTTTGTACCTAACCTCTGTGGATATATGAATTGTAGTCTGCTTATCCAAACATTCGATAGCTAGCATCCACATATAAGTGAATACATACTATATTTGTCTTTTGGAGTCTGAGTTACCTCACTCAGGAGGATTTTTTTAGCTCCAGTCACTTACCTGCAAATATCATGATTTCATGTTTTAACAACTGAGTGATATTCCACTGTGTAAATGTATCACATTTTCTTTTTCCATTGATCTGTTGACAGACATTTAGGCTGTTTCTAATTTCTGGCTATTATGAATGAATCAACAATGAGCATGGTTGAGCAACTGTCTCTGTAGTAGAATGCAGAGTTCTTTGGGTATATGCCCAAGCTGGTATAGCTGGATCTTGATGTAGATTTAGGCCTAGCTTCAAAGGAACCACCACACTGATTTCTATAGTGGCTACAAAACTTTACACTCCCTCCCATAGTGGATGAGTGTTCCCCTTATTCCACATCATCTGCATGGAGTTGTTGTTTGTTTTATTGATCATGGCTATTATGAGAGGTGTAAAATGGAATCTCAGAGTACTTTTAATTTGCATTTCCCTGATGGCTAAGGATGTTGAAGATTTCTTTCAGTGTTTCTCAGCCATTTGTGTTTCATCTTTTAAGAACTCTCTGTTCAGATCTGTACTTTTAATTGAGTTATTTGTTTTCTTGATATCCAATTCTTTTAATTCATTATAAATTTTAGTTCTTAACCCTCAATTGGATGTGTAGTTGGTAAAGCCCCTTATGTAACTTCTGCTTTGTCTGAATGATGGTGTCCTTTGCCATACAGAAAAATTTCAATTTCATGAGGTCCAACTTATTAATTTTTTAGTGCCTGTTTTATCTGTGTTCTCTTCAGAAAGTCTTTTCTTGTAACAATGAGTCCAAAACTATTCTCCAATTACTTCTATCAGATTCACTGTATCTGCCTTCATGTTGAGGTCCTTGATCTATTTGGAGTTGAGTTTTGTGCAGGGTGGTAAATATAGGTCTATGTGCAGTCTTCTACATGCAGTCATCCAGTATAACCAGTACCATTTCTTAAATATTCTGTATTATTCCAGTGTGCATTTCTTTTTATCAAAAATTGGGTGTCTGGATTTATGTCTGGGTCTTCAGTTAGATTCCATTGATCAAAGTGTCTGTTTTTATGCTAAACCCATGTTATTTTAATTTTTGTATTACTATAGCTCTGTACCACAATTTGAGATCAGGAATGCTGATACTGCCAGCATTTCTTTTATTATTCAGGATTATTTTCACTACACTGGGTTGTGTGTGTGTGTGTGTGTGTGTGTGTGTGTGTGTGTGTGTTTCCATATGAAGGGGAAGATTGTCCTTCCAATTTCCTTTGAAAAAATGTGCTGGGATTTTGATGAGGGTTTAATTGAATCTGTACATCGATTTTGGTAGGATGGGCATTTTTAGTATATAAATCCTACCATTCCATGA
>CABHPQ010135157.1:606-24607 GCA_902168405.1 Peromyscus aztecus
TGTGTGTGTGTGTGTGTGAGAGAGATGTGTAGGCCAGAGATCAACTTTTTTTTCTGACATTCTTTAGGCATTGTTTTTGTTTTTGTTTTAATTGAGACGAGGTCTTTCAACAGCCTGCAGTTTGCCATTAATCTAGACTAATGGCAGGCCAGGGAGCCGCAGGGACCTACCTGCCTCCAACCTCCCCAGATTGTGGCATTACAAGTGCTGGCCACCATGCCCAGCTCTTTCACATAGATTCTAGGGATCAAAGTCAAGTCCTCAGGCTTACATAACAAGCACTTTACCAGCCAAGCCACCCCCTTTAGCCCAGCACACTTCTTTTTTTTTGATGACGTTTTACTTTCCTTGAGGACGTTCAGAAAAACATGTAAATATTATCACATGGAGGGTGACTTCTAAAAGAGGTGACATGGATAGTAGTCCCCTCATTCGGAAATAACACAAGTTCAAGTACTGAATGGCTGAACTCACACTTCGAAACTAAGATGCCAGCAGCCCGAAACAATTGACCTGTCGTGTGAAACCACGACCACACTCACAGAGAACAGAGACAGCCTTTGGCAGAAGCATGCTGGCTTGACGGCTCCTTTTGTGAGTCTGTGAGGAGCTGCTTGTGTGGACTCCTTGTTCTCTACCCCACCAAAGCAACCCAGTTTCGAAGACTATCAGGGCAGCCAGGAATCGGCGTCTCATCTTTCAAGTTACTGCTAGGGGGTTTCACAGGACTCCGCCAGTGAAAGCTATGAACTCATGGCTGTGCAGGGCATCCGCGGCACATTTAATATAACCACACAGAACAGTCACAAGTTTATTGTCAGCCTTTGGAAATTACTGGTACTTGGGCAGCCTTATCTGTTGTCTTGACAAGCTTACGTCTTTTAAGCCAACGGAAATATAGCCTGCACAGTAACTTTACCACTCTGACCTCAGTCTAGAGAGAAATGACAGATAAGAAGAGGCCAGTGATTTATGCAAGCGAGTGATTTGGTGCACAGCCCCACATCTTGGTCAGCAGAGGTGGCTGACATAATTAAAACTGGCTGGGTTTCCACGGCTTTGGGGTTGCAGGCTAGGAGAGTAGCACAGTGGCAAAGCATTGCCTAGTGTGCTTCAAGCCCGGGATCCATTCCCAGCCCTGCCTATCCTCAGGAGGAGGGTAAAAGGCCTTCAATAGACCTGTCCCCGCTGTCCACAGTGACCTCACAGCAACCTTGAAACCACTTTGGGTGAGAAAATGAAGGCAGGGGATCTGCCTGGAGTAAACCATAGTTTTTGTTTACTTTAATCTGCTCTAAAGAGCAGAACTGGGCCTTCCAGCCCTTTCAATTCTAGATCTTTCAGGACCTCTGAGATTACCCAGTTAAACTCCATATTCCTGAGGGTGTAGAGATGGCTCAGCTGCTAAGAGGGCTTGCTATACCAGCATGAAGTCTGGGGTTCAGATCCTAGCAACCATATAATAATTTCAGTGTGGGTCCATGCATGCCTGGTGTCCTGGCTAGTTTTAGGTCAGCTTGACACAAGCTAGAGAAAGCTGGCTGAGCAAGCCATGGTGAGCAAGCCAGTAAGCAGCACCCCTCCATGGCCTCTGCATCAGCTCCTGCCTCTCCAGGTTCCTGCCCTGCTTGAGTCCCTGTCCCGACTTCCTTCAATGAGGAGGAGTGATATGGACGTGTAAGCTGAATAAACCCTTTCCTCTCCAGTTTGCTTGTTGGTCATATTCTTGAACTGCAGCAATAGAAACCCTGACTAAGACGCCTGTAATCCCAGCACCAAGGGGGATGGAGACAAGAGGATGGCTGGACTCACTAGGCTGCCAGCTGCAAAATAAATAAATAAATAAAAGTGAGCTCCAGGGTCAGGAAGCAAGTCAGAGAGCGATAGAGTGATAGGGTGACAGAGGAGAACACGGAACGCCTTCCTATGACCTCTAAAGTACATACATGTGCATGATCGCACACGTGTGCACACACTAAACAAAACAGCCCTTTACTCTTCAGCCAAGGCAGCTGTGGCTTAGAGAGGTGAAAGGGTGTCCCGAGATTCCCCAGCTGGGGTGGCACTGATGTGGGGGCACCACACACATCTGCCTGCTCACCTGCCATCGGTTTATCCCCTGATCCTCATCTCACGAAGCCCAGGTGAACAGACCCAGCTCATGCGGGAGGAGGGAGCAGAGACTGGGCTTCCTGGCATTTAGTCAAACCTTGGAGGCCACCGGGCCTTGAGTTTGAGGACAAGAAACACAGGACCGCTCATGGTTCACAGTGGTGAAGTTAGGGAGAGACTGTGAGCTCTGGACATCGGGCAGCGCAGCTGGGGGATGGCCAGCCACGGGGAGAAAAGATGCTCAGAAAAGAGAAAGAGAAACCAGCCCTGAAAACTACTCCTGAACTAACGTGGATCCTACTCCTGGACTGCCCATCTCAGTCCTCCCCACAGCACACTGCAGACACACTCAGAGATTCGGAAGTGCTACTTGCCTTTCAAAGTCTCCCTTAATATCCATCCTCAGGTGCACAAGAACTCAAAACCCAGAGACATCCCTGGCCTTCTCAGCACAGGTCACCTGCTGTGAATATCTGGATTCATTCTTGATGGCATTTATCACCTCTGGAAGGCTTTTAGCTGTCTCTGGGGTTGAATGGGGGGAAGGTTAGAGTGTCAGATGTTAACTGTAGAGACCTGTTGTCTTTCTTCATGGTTTGTGTTAGTGTCTAACACACGGGTGCCCAAAGCCAGGGAGAAGCTAGTGAATCCCACTGACAGCTTCCTGCTCATGAGTGGGGTCCAGAGCGGAAAGATAGGGTTCCTGCAGACATCCAAGGGTACTGTCAGGCATTTCCTTCTTGCACGGAAATGGAACAGGAAGAATCAAATGTGTTCCTAAGATCCCGGGTCAGCCTCTCTTCTGAATGACAGTGTTCCTTTTAGCCAGCAGCTCCAAGAGGCCAAAGGGTTTCACAAGACCAAAAGAAAAGGCTAGAGAAGGCACTGGAGATACTTTAGCGGCTGGGAGCACAAGCCGCACAACCATGAGGACGGGAGTTCAGGACCCACCACCTCTGTAACAGGCCAGGTCCCAATGTACAGCTGTCACCCAGCTCCGAGAGGGGTGGGGAGACACAAGGATCTCTGGGGCGTGCTGGCTTCCAGCCTAGCTCCACACTCAGGGAGAGACCTTGCCCCAGAGGAATTGGTGGAGAGAGATAGAGCAAGGCACTTGCTACCCCCTTCCACACCTGTACACAGGCATGCACACTTATACACACGTGTGCATACACTCACACAGACACCCAATAAATGAATCTTTCTAAAAGGCTAGGAAGAGCCGGCTTAGTAGTTAAGAGTGCTTGCTGCTCTTTCAGAGGGCCTGAGTTCAGTTCCTAGCACCCATATCAGGTGGCTGGCAACCACTTATGATTCCAGGTCCAAGGGGATCTGATGCCCTCTTCTGGCCACACATACAGATACTCATAAATAAATAATAAATATTTAAAAATATGTTTAGAGAGATGGGAATAAGGTGGGGTTTTCATGGTAAGGAAGGTTCCAACTATTCTTCTGATATCTAGAGTCTGGGCAGATGCCCCTATGTATGCTGTTAGTTAGGGGTAGCCTCAGAGATAAAGGGTCTAGGCCCCGTGCTAAATCTATGACTTACTGTGATCCTGCTCATGTTATTTAGCCTTTCCCATGCTAATTGGTGTCATGGAGATAACAGAAGTGACTTGACAGGGTTATGAGACTCAAGTGACTGGTGTACACTGGGAACTACCCACTCCCATGATGTGAGCTCTAAGTATTTTTATCTGCTCTCAGATAAGACTCAATAATCAAAGTTAATCTCCATCTGCTTTTCTGAACTAGGAATTACTGCTTAATCCCCGGATTACTCGAAGGTCAAGATGGCAAGTGGGTTTCAGCTCATCTTTCCAAGTTGGATGGATTTCCAGCGTATGCTGGTTGAGAGAAACTGTGCTACAATCGATTATAATGTCTGCCCAGGGTGTGGGGCTGAGCCAGGGTTCTAATATTAGAATAGGTAAGCCTCTGGGATGTTGCAGAGATGAGCAGCTATTTTAATATTAAAAAAAAAAAAGATACATGGAGAGGGATGGCCCTAAAGTCATGTGGCTTGGGTTCCAATTTTAGTCCACAGGTAACTGGTGAAGGGGCCTGGGATCCGCCAGCTCTGAGCATGCCACTTTGGCATGAGGGTTGTTTTGAGCTGGAGGCCAAGTAAAGGCAGCAGATACAGGACTCTTTCCGCCTTGGGTAGGGTACAGGCTTCTCCTTGAGAAGGTGTCCCTCCTCTGCCATCTCCTCTCAGGTGCACCTGCAAAACCAAGTTTCACTGAACGGGCCTCATGTCCCTTCATTCTGTATATTCACTTCCCACAATCCCCTGCTCTGACGACCTTCAAGCCACTTTTCCTGTGCCTTGTCGTCTCTCTGCAAGCTTGTTACCCTTCGTGGAAACAACACCCGAGCCTCCAGGTCCGACCGTGTCTTCGGCTTCCACCCTCTCCTTCACGTCACTTCATCTGCCTACAAGCCCCCTCCCCCCCTCCCCGGAGGCAGATATTCCAGAGACATCCCTTTCTGCTACTGAGTCAGTTTTCTAATTTATTTTATAGGAACAGACACTGGACATGAGAGGGGAGAGGGAAAGGTATTGATTCATTGTTTTTCCCTGGTGTTGCAAAACCACTTTTGTATGTGTGTGTGTGTGTGTGTGTGTGTGTGTGTGTGTGTGTAAGGAACTTCTACTCCAGGCCGCCAGTTCTTTCTTAAATCCTGCAATTTACCAATACTGATTAAAAAAGAAAAACCTGCAAGTGAAATATAGAGAGAAATAGAGAGGGAAGGGGGCCTCAGATCCAGGATATATACTTGTTGAAATTATTTGAAGGAAAATTAAAAGCAGGAACCTGCCACATAGAGAGTCAGAATTCAGTATTTTCTGTCCTCGTTCAAAGACTCTTCCTATCGATGACAAATATATTTGAAATGAGAAGAAAATGACAGCATTTTTGGCACGAAGAAAACTCATCCAGCACTGAGTGAAACCTCCTAAGAAAGACAAGGCTGCTGTGAATGCGACAGCCCTTTAATAACCCAGGCATCATTTAAAAATAGCTGGAATTAATTACAGGGCTAATGACCCATTGAAAGGCTTATTTAAATACCAAAGCCAGCACCCGAACAATCGTGGAAAGAGAAATATGGTTTAAAAGGGACTTTAGAATGCAGAAACCAAGAACAGCGATTGAAATAAAAGTACACATTATCTTAGGACACTTGCTACTCTGCTGAGAGACGCTGGGGATGTGAGACACTCAAGGGAGTTCTCATCCTGGGTAAGAGAAGCCACACGGGACAAACAGAAAGACAAGATAGCAATGCGGGGTCACCTGCTTGGAAAAGGGCCTCTCCAGCATGCAGATGTTTCTGTTACCGAAGTCTACCCCCCCCATTTTGATTGTCCCCTGTCATTTCAATTTATTTTATTACATATGTTACTGTATTTTTGAGGCAGGGTCTCAGATAGCCCAGGCCAGTCTCCAACTCCGTAGATGAGAATGACCTTGAACTTAAAATTTTCAATAACATAACTTATTTCTCTGTGTGTGTTACAAGTGGTAGACACCAGAGGACAGAGGAATTGCTTCTTTCCTTCCACCACGTGGGACTGTGGGACTGAATACAGGTTGTCAGGTTTAGTGGCAGTCACCTTTAGTTGCTAAGCTACCTTGCTGGCCCAACCTTTAACTTCGGATTCTCTCCTGCTTACACCTCTCAAGTGCTGGGATTACAGGCATGCGCCAGCATTCTTGGTTTTATGTAGTGCTGGGGATTGAACTCAGGGCTTCTTGCATGCTAAGCAAGTACTCCACCAGCGGAACGACCTCCCTAGCCTCCCTAGCCATTCTTAATACGCTATAGTAGAAAATTAAAAATTTCACAGAGAGGAACATACATATTTTAATAAGCCTCAGTGGCTATTTTAGAACTGCATTATATCCACGCGTTTCCTGTGCCTTGGTGTTCTGTGCCTTGCGTCTGCACCATCATAACCACACGGAGGTGATAATCTTCCTTGTGTCCTACTTGCCAGGGACATCGCTGCCCTTCTTGATGTCCATCTGCTCCTGAATACTCTTTCTGTAAGCAGGATTCTGGGAACACACTAGGTGGCCAGAGCTTGGAAAGTTTCATGACTTCATTCATGCCACTGATTTTAGTCTCTTGTCCTTGCTCACTACAACTCAGAAGTGTGCAGCCTCCTCGTTGCCTGGCTAAGTTAGCGCCATGGAATCCAAAGCTTCCCAAAGCCCTTGAGATCTCAAGGTGGGGAAGTGTGGTGGGAGGGTGGCGCCCTTGACATAGATTGGCTTCAAGGAGCAAATATAAATTTCAGTATAAATTGCTGTTCACAAAAACGCTTTTAAACCGGCAATTATTTATACTGTACTACTGAAGGGACCCTATAATTACTCTGAAAGTGCTTGCCAACGTCTACTTGGTTTCATAATTGCCAACACAGCCTTGTTCAAAAGAATCCAAGGCTAGGTTAAAATTCTGTTTGGTACCAGGTTAGTGACTGAAGGATGCTGGGATACTCAGGCTGAGGGGGGCAGCCAAGTAGAATGAAATGGTCCTCGAACACCCAGACGGGAAGAGAGGGAAAGTGGTGGATGGATGCTCGGCTCACATTGCTTCAAGTTTTCTTGACTCCCTTTCTCAGAAACATTGTAATCTGCTGGGCAAAATGATTTTAAGGAAAAGTTTTAAAAACGCCCTGAGTGGCAGCTATCCAAATAAAGACCCGCCCATCAATCCGTCTACCTCTTTTCCTCCTGCCTGGAAAAGATTCTTCCATTTTTCCGCTTCTGTCCTCTGTTGATACTTCTGTGTGGATCTGGGTAAGTCACACCTCTCAAAACCCCCCCCCCCCTGCACAGGTTGTTGGCTTCACTGACATATTTTCTGAGTTTTTGTTACACACATCTCAACTTAAAACAGTAATCACTCTACTTCCTGTCGAAGCATGGAGAGCAGAAAAGTTTCTTGCTCTTTGCAAATGTGTTTTAAGTGTCTAACATTGGGGAGGGGTGGGAAGGAATGGTATCTCTCTTCTTTCATGTACCCCCTCTTTTCTTTACATGAACATTCTGTGTATGTGCGCATTCTGAGGGATCAAACTGGGTCCTCATTCTTGAGTGGCAAGCACTTTACCAACTGAACCACCTCATCAGCCCTCATGTTTGGTCCTATAAACCAGTTCAGTTATTGACAAACAGCTCTGTGTTCCCTACTTATCTTGTGATGAAAATACATAGTTAAAATCTACTCTTGAGTTTGGCTAAATGGCTTAGCAGGTAAAAGTGCTTGTTGCCGAGCTTTTTGACCTGAGTTCAATCCCTAGAACCCCCATAGTGGGAGAAGAACATCAACTCCCACAAATTGTCATCTGGCCTTCACACATACACTGGCATGTGTACAAACACACACACACACTGAATTAATGTAAAAAATGCTACTCTGAAAACTGAAAGTGCTGTGGGTAGTTCACAAATAGAAAGGTGGAGGGGAAAAATCTGGCCCAGGCAAGAGCTTGTAAATGTGCATCATTCTCCCCATCACCCCATTTCTACTCTACCCTTTCCCTTCAATGAATACCCCGTGGAAGAGTGGAAAGCCAAGGCAGAGATCTGAAGATAAGTTTTGATAACTACTTGCTCCAATCTCCTAGGGAGATGCTCTTTCTCACTCTGCAGGTGAAGGCCTTGCCATCGACTGCCCCTATGTTTCTGAGAAAGCGTGACAGGAGGCCCTGTCTGTGTGGGCTCTAAAAGTCAGACTCTCTGGGACTCAGGAGGAATTAGCCCTGTCCCACAGAGGCTATTGTCTACAAGTGGGGTCTCTCATGTCTGCATGCTCACAACTTCCCTTTATGTGCATCATGTCAGGAGTCCCATCCTTGGTTCAGAGTCACCTCAGAAAGTCTTGGAAAAATGAAGACAGGCTGTCAACCCCAAAAGATGTTTCTCCTTGCCTCAAACATGTCTCGTTTGCACTTCCTCATCTTCCCTTTGGGAAGGGATTACCTTGCCAGTCTCCTTCCTGAACCTTTGTTCCTGCACCCCAACTCAGTGAGGATTGACAACGGATGGTTTATAGGAAAGCATCATTCTGCAGAGCATGTCACTCAATGCCTGATTGACATTCAGTAAGAAGTATTGACGACATGGCCCCAAACCCAACTCCAACTGCCCAGTCAACCCCACAGCCACTGGTTATCATTTTCTTCTTTGTGGAGAAGAAACTTCTCCAACTCCTCACTGGCTGGAATAGTTTTCTCCCATCTCTACGCTTTCTGCTTGATACTCGTGGATTCTGGGCAAGTGGAGTTTCAAGTTGCCATGGAGGAGCGATGCCATCTCTCTATACTCAGACCTAAAAATGACCCACGCTCTTCAATGAAGAAAGAGCTAGAGTGCTCACAACTATTCTGGTTATCTGGGAGCCAGAGGGGTGGGCTCTGTGAGAGGACATGTCTGATAACACTCTTGCCGTGCCCTCATTTGGAAACAGAAGAAACTAGAGTGAAACGAGGTGTGTGAGGACTTGCCTGTGATCCTAGCCATTCAAGACCATCCTCAACTACATAGTGAGTTCCGGGCCAGCACAAGCTACATGAGACCCTGTCTTAAACAAACTCACAGGGTGGAAGTTGCACAAGAGAGAAAAGGCCAGGGGAGGGAATGCCATATTTTGGCCAAATTTCCTTTGTACTCTTATGTAATAAGCTACAACCTCTGCTTGGCTGGGCTGGTGATACTGTTACAAACTCTGGGGTCCTGGGTCAGAGTTGTCCAAGTGATAAGGGTACAAGAGAAACATCCTGCCAACCATGAACAAGCAATGATGATTTGAGGATAGCCTTTCAAAGAATACAATGCAGTAAGTCCTCCTGGTTCCAGACAGCTTTGTGACTGTCAAGCACTTTACAGCAGAAGGGCTCACACCTCAACTGGCCAGAGCTTCAGCAAGGGCTAGCCTCAACTCAATATGTAGCAGAGGATGATCCTGACCTTGTGGTCTTCCTGTCTCCACCTCCCCAGTGCTGGGGTTCCTGGGGTTCACGATCACTCCTGTTGTTTGTGGGGTAGGTGATAGAAGCCAGGGCTTGGGCATGCTAAGTAAGTGCTCTCCCAACTGAGCTACACCTAGAGCCCCACTTTACTCAACTTCTTGAGGATGAAGAATCATTATAACATGTTTTAAGATTTCCTTGAAACTTACTAAAGAAGTATGAGGTCATTCTAAATGTGGTTGTATACCTGGGGTCTTCTAAGAGACAAATGGACATGGCTCCAACATGGAGTAACTGCGGTCTGCTATCCTTTTCATCTTAGACAGTTGCTTCTCCCACTCCGTCAGCTTAGGAGTTCTTTTCCTTTCTTCAGTCATATGTGAGATGTGTTCTTGGCCCTCCCCCTACTGACTGGAAATGAGTATGCTTTCCTTTTTTAAATATATAAATAGTTCTGGGGATCGAGCCCAGGGCCTCTGAGCTACACCCAAGCCCAATATTTTGTGTTAAGAATTTTAACTATGTGCTTGGAACCCAACCAAGTTGCTGACATTGTCAGGGAAAGCTGGGTAGAAAGCAATTACGAATAGGATGTCTTGGATCCAAAGTGACTTCCTGCGAGTCAGGTGTAGAAGCTGTAGGGCTTGAACTTGGATGCTGTTCTGGCAGCGTGGAACTTGTCTGCTTACCTCCTAAGCCCCCAGCTAGCTCCTGGTAGAAGATGTTACAGGAAGATAGATGAAGGCTTGTTGCAGTAGGATGAGGGAACCATCTAACAGACAAAATGTAACTGACAGATCATTATTCTTGAACAGCCCAGGGAAAGTATGATGGACCTGTGGCAACCACCTTTCCCTTAGTCACATAATTCCTTCATAATGATCAGAAAGACATTCAATTTGAGAGAACTTTCTATCTGCTCTCCATGATTTTAAATGGATACATTTGAAGATCTGTTTATTTTTATTGTTGTTTTGTGCCTGTGGCCTGTGTGCTTGTCTGTATGTACACCATGTATGTGCAGTTGCCTGTAGAGACCAGCAGAGGGAGTCAGGCCTCGTGGGATGGGAGTTACAGGCAACTGTGAGCTGCCATGTGGGTGCTGGGAATGGGACTAAGGTCCTCTGCAGGAGCAACAAGCGCTCCTAACTTCAGAGCCCTCTCTCTGATACCAAACAGCAGATACGTCTTCAAGAACGTCAAATCTCTGTAATATTTCTTTAAGCCAAGCAAAACTCCATGCTCTACAAAAGACTCCAAAGGCAAATACATCTAATCTCATAAATTTGGCCACCAGCATTTCGTTCTGCTTTGTTTTGCTTCATGTTGCCCTGTTGAATCTTGACTTTTGTTTTCTTTCCTTCTTGATTATACAGCTAAGACTGAGTACAGTTGTTTTTCAGTAAGCAAGCGACTTAATTTACACCAAGAAGCTGGTGAGTGGTTTGAATTTGTGATTTCATGTTATTTTTGGACCAAGCCAAGCCACCACGTGTCGCCTATATGTGACTAAGTTTGAAATAAAAGAAAATAAAAAGCTGAGAGGAACCACCCTTCTGTTTGCTGCAAGACCACACCCCCCGCTAGAAGTCTCTAGAAAATTCTCTTCTCAAGTAAGTTGAGGTTGAAAATGATCATGAAGCCAAAAACAGTGGCCTACTTACACGCTAACAGGAGGCCATCAGGTAACCAGGACACATGTCTGAGGGGTTTGTTTTGTTTTGTTTTCCTAGGGGACGCGGGTTACACTGCTTATTTGCGTACTTTCTGAAGTGTGATATAACCACAGGGTCGTATTTCACACCCCCAACATTTCCTTCGCACAACAGCCCAGTCACCGGCCACTTTGATAATTTTGTTATCCATATGCAGAATAAACTGATCTAAATGGCTTCTTTATATGCTTGCTTGGGCAATCTGTACAACTTTCCTTTGCAACAAGTGCTAACACGATTTAACTGTAATTTTAGTTCCCCCCCCTCATGTTTAGATATCATATAGGTTTACTGAAACCAATTTAGAAATTCTAGAAAATGATAAAGAAAAACACATGATTTTTACTCATGGTGCTAATCAAAGCTTGAAAAACGTATATATGCATGCACATGCACACACACACACACCCATGAACACCCACAGAGTGGTAGAGACACTCTATAATCTAAAATTTTAAATAATATATTATAAATTATAAATATAATACATGGTAAGTTTCAATTTATATTTTTTTAAATGTTGGGGAATGCAAACTCATAATTAAGTACTAATTATGATTTCAATGACAAAGCAATGAAAAAAAAAAGTACAGCCCCTTAACTTCAAAAAGTACACAAGAATTCCATGCAATGTTGTAGAAAAACTTGAGAAAGATGTTTTAACCACAAGATGGCTCCCAAGGTTTTTGAACTCCCTTCCACAATGTAGTAGATTCTGAATTGCAAAACGGCAATACACTTTTTAAAGGGGCCATTAACCCAGAAGGAAAGTAAATGTCAATCCCAAACCACAGCCACAGGAGCAGTCTCCCAAAGGGAAACTGGAGCCAGCCCAACACAGTGAACCAAAAAGAAATGGTATTTTAATATTCAGACAGAGCCCCCGGTACCTAAACAAACCACAAGCACTTTTCCAGCACCCACAAAGTGCAAGATTCTGACCATGCAAATACCAGGGCATGTGCCTGGCAATTGGACAGCCTCTTAGTCCTCTTGGTCTAACTAGACACCTCCATTTCCCCTGTGGAATCCCACTTCCAATATGTTAGCTGAGTGTAGATTAGCAGGCAAGAAGTATTGAATAGCTGTCCCACTTCACTTGAAAATGCAGTTGACCTTAAGGAGTTTCAGGAAAAATGAAGTTGACCTTGGGGAGTTTCAGGCGATGCTTCTGACATGTTTCAGTAACTACCGTGGTCAGAACCTCCCGGGGTCCTGCGTCTGCCACCTTACAGAGGCTTGGTTGAGCCTCAGTTTCTTTATTAGAAGTGTGGAGATTGCAAAACCCACGTCACCTCCTGGTATGGAAAATATCTGATATTCAACAACAGAATGGTCCGTGTCGTGGCCCGGGGGACAGAAGACTCCTGGCAGACCACAGATCTTACCAGGAAACGGGCGCCCCCGTAGGTCCGAGCCATGGCTTTTCCTGTGTGGCTGTATCACAGACAATCTTAATCAGAGGTCACTGTGCTAGGTCCCTGTGGTTCACTCTTAGTGGTCATCAGGAGATTTGCTCTGATGTAGAAAGTACACACGCAATGGCTGCGGCTTACATACTTGTTTTTAAGCAAGCATGGCACTTGGTGTGCAAAGGTCATCATCCCCATCCTCCACAGACCTTCATCCATCTCTCTCTTTGTTCTTTGATGCCCAGCCCTGTGCACATGTGACTTGAACATGTCTGTCATAATACACACTTGACATCTGAGAACCATCCATATTACAACCAGACACAGATACAGGGACACAGTTGATAGGCTGGGAGGAGGCCCGTGAGAGATGGGTCTGCTCAAATCCTGGTTCTCACACAGAAAGCTGTGTGGCCTTCAGCGGATCGTGAACCTCTCTGGGTCTTAATTCCCCCTCATCTTTAAAGCACAGACAATAATGGTTCTTTTTTTTTTTTTTTTTTGGTTTTCAAGACAGGGTTTCTCTGTGTAGCTTTGTGCCTTTCCTGGAGCTCACGCTGTAGCCCAGGCTGGCCTCGAACTCACAGAGATCCGCCTGCCTCTGCCTCCCAAGTGCTAGGATTAAAGGCGTGCGCCACCACCGCCCGGCATGGTTCTTACTTTTAAAGTTGTTGACACATTTGCTGATCGCTTAGCCCAGTGTCTCTGGCATGTAGAAACGAATGAGTGAATGTCAGCTGTGTTGCTATGGGTTACCAACTTTACCTGAATGTGATGTTTTTCACCTTTAGCCACCAAATAAGATCTTCCTGTGGAACTTTTTTTTAATAATTCTTATTCCACTTATTATGTGTATATATGTGTGCATGCCTGCCATGACATATGTGCGGAGGTCAGAGGATAGCTTGTAGGAGTTTAGTTCAGTCCTTCCACCCTGTGGGGTCCTGGGGATTGAACTCAAGTAATCAGGTTTGGCAGCAAGGGCCTTTACCTGCTAAGCCATCTTGCTGGCCCCATTTGGAGTTGTTTTTCCTGGCTTGGATGACAGACTGGAGAGAACTATCCAAACCCTTCACTTATGAGAAAACTGGGCAACTGAACTTTCCTGCATGTGAAACTTGCTGGGCTGGGGGAATTCTGATCTTTTGGTTGTGTTAAGCACAATTCTCTAAGTAGGAAAGTGTGTGTGGGGGGGGGGCAGTGTGGGGTAGACTGTGGTGGCCCAACAGTGGTGTCCCCATGAGTTCCCCAAATACTATCTATCCTGTTCCAGAAGTATCTCAGCAAAGAGATAGAATGTTCCTGAAACCTCAGCCTCCGCATTCATCCCTCAGCACTCAGAGGGACACTGTCTTCTTTTCACACAGGCTGTTTTTGAGACACAATAGGAGTTTTAACAGAGGGCGACACAATTTGATCGCGATACAGTGGGTGTATTACCAAGAATTATTCTGTAAACATCCACAGATAAGCCACTTGCTTTCCTTCATCTTCATTTTTAAATTATCAAAGAAAAGGGGAGTTGGGAGAGCTTGAACTTGGTGGAAGGGGTAGTGCCCAGCACATGAGAGGCCCTGGGGTTCCATTCCCCGGGACCACGGAAAATTTGGAATTGACTAATTAAAACCATTTTAAAGGCTACTTTCTTGCAAGTAGAGGTTCAAGCGCTCTTCTTGGCTGCTGGTTTCTGATTGTGTTGAGGGCAGCACCGGGGATTCCGCACCTGTGATGCGTGTGTGCACCTGACATATAATCTGTGTGACGGACTCAGCAGCAGGCAGGGGTCTCAGAATAATGAAACAAACTGCACTCATGCTGTGTCTCTGCCTCCACCAGTGTCACCCACGGCCACCTCTGTCCCCTTCACGATGGACTTTCTCCAGATGGATCTGTTTCATGTTAAATGAGTGACAACGGCAGTTTTTAATGGAACAGACAGAGGGCAATAGCCACATCTGAAAGCATACCCTAATGGGGCTAACTTAATTAGCCATGTCACCTACACACAACCTGGATTATACTAAAGCTCAATTTGGCTCAAATATATTTAGAGACCACCTGTTTTTTTTTTCTTTTTTTTTTTTTTTTAATTAGGCAATTATGATGTGGCCTGAATTGAGAAAGTCAACACTCCTCAAACAACTATTTAAATACTTAAGGAAAATGAATTGTGCCTGGACTCAAGCCAAGTATTTGATGGGTTCATAAAATGTCACTTACCTCCTGGCTTGAAAACAGAAGTTAACTCTAATACAAGTTTCTTGCCCACCTACCAAACCCTTGATGTCGACGGGCTGCGAAGTAAGCACTGGGGTAATATGATGCCGAGTTAATCAGAGGGGGCTGTAATTACCACACACTCGTATGCACACTGTAAAAACCAGGACAGCAAGGAAAGTCTTCCTACTAGGCTGTGTGATCAAGAAGTAATTAGTTAATGTCTATATGGCTCAAGTATATATAAATGAAATGGATGATTATTATAATTACGGAGAGCCCAGTTCAAAATCCACTTCAAGTTCAAAGAATAATAATTTATAGATCTAAGTATAGACGCAAATATTTAACTCTGTAAAAATGCTTATTCTAGGGCCATTCCAGGTATTTAATAAGTATACTCCTGGCTAAGATTTTACTTCTTTTTCTCTCTTAATAAAGGATCTTAGGTGATACAAAAATGCCTAATTCCCTGATTAGGCTTTAAAAGTATTTTAATTAAAAAAAATTTCATATAGGAAGGGAAAAGAGAAATGGTGTTTCATGCAGAAACTTGATTAATCACAGTACACACTGGTAAACAGTTAAGGGACTTAGGTTTAAATACTCTGAAAGCTAAGTCCATATGGAAAATAGAGTAATCAAGGTGATTTCCTAGCCAGCAGCTTTAGATATTACTATTACAGATTTAGATATTCGGGAGGTGACCAGTTTAGCACATACTAACAACCTGTAAAGACTAGAGTTCCACAATATACCAAATCAGACTGGTTTCAAAGTGAATTCAGGAGGGTCACTTGCCATCTGATCAGAGCCATGAAGAAGGAATGTCACACTCTATTGTGAGCAAGTGCTGAGATGGGACAGAGGGAAGCTGAACAGAGCTCCAAGCAGAAACACACATGGTACATTCAAAGGCAGCCTGGCCGGGCCTACAGGAAAGGGCAAGAGGAGTGAAAGGCTTACATCACAGTAACGACAGAAGGCAGGGCCAGGTGGGAGACGACAGCTCTGAAGGGCCCACGCACTTGCTAAGGAGTTTGAACTTATTTATACTACCTCCCTTCAAGGTTTGGGAACAGAAAGAGCCAAGTATGGATGCACATGTTGTTTAGCTGCACAATCTCAATAACCATAAAGCCACAACAGGCTGAAACAGCCCTAACCACTAATCAGGTTTCATAAGTCATCTATGAATCTCAAAACGTGTTTCCAATAATTAATAACCGGGGTGATTCACAATCAAGTTCAAACTGACATATTCTCTTAGAACAAAATGGGAGCAAAGCTTGCTGTGGTAGACCAGTTATCCCAGATTTTGTCAGTGGGTCTGAGCCAAGGGCTGGGGCTCTCTCACCAGCATGTCTGATGTCCAGAGGCCCAGGCACTGCCTTTGTATGTACTTGTAACACATGCACACACACACCTGCACACGTAAAGAAAGTGAACACAAGCACTTCTTAACAGTACTGAGGATGGAACCAGGGCTTCACACATGCCAGGCCAGCTCTCTACAACAAAGCTACAAGCCCAGCCTATTTTTATTTTGAGACAGGATCCTGTGAGGTTGCACAGGTTGGTCTTGAACTCAGGATCCTCCTGTCTCTTTCTCCCGAGTATCTGGGATTAAAGACCTGTCTCATCAGGTTCAATGAAAATGAACATTTAAAAATAGAACTTACTTTGACAAAAAATGCAGATGTCATGTGTAAGGGATCTATTATGAATCCAAGGCAATGACCATGTTCTGTGGGGATTTCTAAGGCCAGAGAGTTCTTTACTATGAGGCTGTCTTGAGTATTACAGAATGTTTATCACTATCCCTGACCTCTCCTCATTAGACGCTGGGAGCTCTTTCCAGGTGTGATAATCAGAAATTTTCCACACATGGACAACATCTATAACCTCTTGAGAACTCCATGCTGGAGAGGACGGTTTCCTGGATAGTAAGCTCTGGGGAGGGGAGGAGTTCTCTGTTGGAAAATGGTAGGATGATGCCTCATGGTCCCACTGCCACTTTGACCTCATGGACGTTTCGGATCTGCCAGAAATAAGTGTTGCCCCCAATGATGGGGGGTAGCTTCAGACAGTGGTACCAAAAGAAGCCCCAAAGGCTTCTCTTGCTGGAGAGATCCTTCAGCATCTCCAAAAATGCGTGATGACATGGAGGTTCCTTTTTGCCTTCTATAGCTGGTAGACTTAGGAGAAAGGATGAGTTCTGTACATCTTCTCTGAGGCCTTGAATCCCTCACACACTCAGCTTCCTAGTATGGTGTGAGACTGCCTCTCAGAAAGGAAGAAGCTCCTTCTCTCCAGCGTGTCTTGCATAGGAAGTCACGACTAGCCATTAATACTCAGGAGGCAGGAGGTAGAGCAGGCGCAAATCCGGGAATATGTCAGATGGGGTTTGCAGGGCATCTCCACAGTTCACTTCTGCAGCCTGCAGGCCTCGAGCCCACTCACCTGTGGATTCCTTTCACTTTCCTTGTAATGGAAGTTGATCTTGAATCTAAGTATCACCGTTCTGCTAGCAAACCCCTAGCATGGCTCCTTTGAGAAGGGAAGAACGGGCAGCTGTTGAATGACAGAGATGAAGTGGATAAAAGTTGGCTGAGGAGTTTTGATATATTTCATGTGGATTTCGGTTCAGATGGTTTTGCGTCAAACAAACACAAATTTCAAGACTGGCACTTCCTGGAGTGTAAAATCAATGGCGGATGACGCACTTTACAAAAGGCATTTCTGTGGTTAGTGTCTGTTCACACCTTTCTTCTGGCACTTAGAATCTAATCCTTTCTCTGTGGTGAGAGGCATTAGCTATAGGAAACTGGTTGAATTCAATTAATCAATGAAAGTGGCTTGCTCCCCTTCTCTGAAAAGACTAAGGTGTGGGGGGCCGTTCTCGGGTTCCTCGTGGCTTTACCCAGCAGGTCCACATAGAGGATGATTAGGACCACGGGCCGAGTGCAGGTGTCTGAGATGCGAGTGCAGGTGTCTGAGATGGTCTGCACCTGGCTGTGCTGGGGGAGGAGGTCATTTGCTCCACCCCCTTGGCGTCTCTATAAAAACCCTGGGGCAGAGACAGTCGGGGCCCGTTGGAAAAGGTTCCAGGCCCTGTCGAGGCTATCCTTTATTTTCTATCTGTTTATCTCCGCGATATTCTCCGCAATAAATCCTTCTATCTAATATTTCCTGCTGCTCACACTCAAGAAAACTCTGGGAAGCTGTGGGGGTGGTGGGTAAACGCCCCACACTAAGGGCTGTTCCTTGGAGGCTCAAGTCCTCTGACGGATGCTCGGACAGTGCGTGCTCACTGTGGCTTGGCTGAAGACAGCTGTGGTTGTGGTCTTTACAAGGATGGTAGGGTAGCAGCAGAAGTTAAAACCACACAACAGTAAACAGGGACAACAGGTGAATAGATCTCACCAAATCACGAGTAAACGAAATGGCAGTCATTTCCCCCCCCCCCCAACAGAGATTAGTTGACAGGAATAACAGCTCAAAGGGTGAGCTGGCTTAAACAGGGAAGATGAACACTATAGGGACGCGGCTGAGGACAAGGAAGGTCTTGAGTAAGTTAAACCTCCTGACTGACAAAGAACCTACAGAGAGCGGAGCCAGGCAACTGGAGCATCCTTTTATTCGGAACTCAATGGAAGCCATTCAAGCCAATATGGTTTGATTTAGCAGATATTAACTGCAGCTAAAGACATGCAAATCGAATGCGTCAGCCAAAGGCGAGCAAGATAAAGAGGAGAAACCCACACTGGCCAAGAAAGGAGAAGAGGACAGAGATTGACATTTAAAGAGCAGATGGAAAGGATATGACAACCCAGAGAAAGGAAAGATGTGTACCTGAGACACAGAAGGGAGGGGAAGGGACGCGAAGGGGACAAACCCAGTGGTGTCTCCCCCTCCCCCGCCTCTTAGAGAGGAGACACTTGAGCCTGGGCTGTAGGTCACGCAAACACAATACAGGCACTTAATAAAGACTTAATAAATACTTATTAGGTAATTCCATGTACATGCAAAACTTCCTTCCATTCTAGATGGAACGTCAGATTTTATGCCATACTGTATTAATCTACTTTGGTCCTTTGGAGATGGTTAAAACCACAAACAGCTTTCCCGGTAAGTCTCCAACAGCTATTCGTTTAGAGGTCTCCATGAAGCTGACCCCATACCCCTGACACAGGTTGTCATCACACAATCAATTAGAGGGTCATGGTACAGTAGTTGGGCCACTGCCCTGAGAGTCAAGAGACCAAAGTTCCAAAATTGACTCTGCTGCTAAGTGGTGACGCTGAGCCAGCCACTTAACCTTTCTGAGCCCTCTTTCCTCTCAAGTCACAGGAGTGACTTGGACTAGATAACTGTCAGGACCCGCTTATGAGACAGGAAGGATGCATATCACCACATAGTTACACATTTTACCCAGTCTCTTTTCTGCCCTGTATGGTCCAGAACTCGACAGCTGACAATTTTTTTTCTTTACCCACCTTTTCCTTCTCTCATTTTGCCAACACTACCTTATGTAATCAATTCTGGATATGCTTGCCCATTGGTATTATCTGAAGGTGGTTATTTATTATTCTTGGTGTTGTTTTAGCTTGGGTGTAGGGGTAAGGAGAGGGATATCACTGAGTCTCCTTTGGGAAGACCAACAGTTGACAGCGAGGGGTACATTTTCATGATACTCAGAATGAAAGGACATGACTCTGTTGGCTTCTCTGATATAGTTCTGAGTTCAGTGGAACTTAGATTTGAGGGGTTTCCTCTGTGTTTCTGTGCCTTTAAAGACTACCGTAATTAATGCCCTTGTATACCTGTGTATACAAAAAAGTCTTCTGCTGGACTTTTTTCTCCCACTTGTCTACTAACTAGAAACAGTTTAATTTTTCCATGAAAACGTATAATCAAGGCTGGAGAGGTGGCTTGTGGGTAAGAGTGCTTGCTGGCACTTGAATGGGGGCCTGATTCAGGTCCCAACACCTACATAAAAGTTGGGCATGGCCATCTATGCACCCGTAACCCTAGCACCGTGGGGGAAAGAGAAAGGATTGCTGGGGCTTGCTAACCACCAGCCTAGCACCAGGTTCAGGCAGAGACCCTGTCTCAAAGGACTAAGGCAGAGAGCGAATGAGCAAGACAGCAGATCATGTACACATGCACTATTCACATACAACATACATGTACCACCTTCATACAGATACACACACACACACACACACACACATGTATAGCACAATGACTAGTGGTACACAGCCTAACATGACACTGCACTTTTGGACTACAGCATTGCCCTGACACGCTCAGTGCTATCTGTGTACAGAGAAGTATGAGCTATGGACAGACCCTGGCAGAGAAATGAGAAGATCCTAATTCTATAGTCTTTAACCTTCCACCAAATCAGCCTGGCTTGGCCTTTTAATCTCCCATCTGGTGCAGTTTGGTCACACTGGACTAGATGCCACCTATGGTCTACAGTTCCAATACTCTCATCTACACAATGCCCCAGTGGCTAGGAGGCTGTGGCATTGAGCTGTCCCTTTCTACCACGAAGAGTCTTAATCCCGACTGGGGAATCATCAGCCTCACTCATCAGAACAGCGTGTCTGCACATAAACCCGTGTTACCACTGTCCTGTGACTCCTTCCAAAAGTCCATGAGAAAGGGAAGAATGTGAGGAACTCAGATAAGTGAACAAGATAGCAGACGCACACTGGCTATCTGCTCCCACATCCCAGCACTCCTGAGGAGAGGAGGCCTGGGAGTGGCATTCCTTGCATGGAATCCCACAGATCTGTGGTCAAGAGGCTGGGTGGGTGCAACCTCACCTCTTCTGTCTCCCAGACTTGACTTCAGGGGTTTCCCAGACTTGACTTCAGGTTTTTTTTTTCCCTTGGTTTTTTGTTTGTTTGTTTTTTCAAGACAGGCTTTCTCTGTGTAGGTTTGGTGCCTGTCCTAGATCTGACTCTGTAGACCAGGCTGGCCTCGAACTCACAGAGATCCGCCTGGCTCTGCCTCATGAGTGCTGGGATTAAAGGCGTGCGCCGCCACCGCCCCGCCGCCGCCGCCGCCACCCAGCTACTTCAGGGGTTTCTTAACTGACATAATTGAGTGGCCTTCAACATCAAACGCAACTCAGTCCGTGGGGGTGAGTTGATTCATTTGAGAGAAGATGCTTAGTGCTTGGCTCTACAGGGCCAGGAAGGAGCAAGAGGGGAGAGAATGGCTTAGACAGTCACAGGCTAGGAAAAGGAGTTGCGGGAGAAGGCAGTCCCCAAATGAGCACTCTGTGTCATATTTGTGTAGTTCTCCACAACTTCCTGAACCCTTGAATGCTCACGATATGATGAAGCATAAAATAATAATAAAAAGAAACCCAAACCAACCCAAACCAAAACATGGGAAACACAGAGGCAGTACCCCTTTCCTGAAATGCCGGGGAATTGGAGGCATTTCACATTGCTTCTGGATTTTGGAGTACTGGTAGGAATATCTGAACTGAAAACAGAACCATTCCCAAATCCATAATTGTACCCATTCTCAGCTTTCAGGCTTGAGAGTATTGGAGATTAGGGATATTCAGTCAATATAATCCACTGTGTCTCATAGGCTGTGACTATTTGACCTAGCTGGTCACCCTACCTCAGCCATTGGTAGGAAGGGGAAGGAAAAGTAGCTTCTTAGTTATGCCCCCCCTCACCATTTAAAAAAGAAACTTATAATTAGGATGTCGGGCTGGGGCTATGGTTCAAGAGGCTCAGACTATGTGCATGAGTTACTGAGTTTGGATCCCCAGTACCCATGTAAAGGGACATGTCTTTAATCCTACGGTTGAGGAGGCAGAGATAGAGGGATCCCGGAAGCTTACTGGCTAGCTAGAGACCCTGTCTCAAAAGGGAAGTACAGAGTGGTCTGAAGAAGACACCTGATGTGGACTTCTGGCTCCAGAGCCATGTGTGTGCATGCGTGCGCACACACACACACACCACAAACAATGCCTATACCAAACTATATTTTCAAAAGCCAACTACCTTCAACATATCATCATATCTCATCTGTGAAATAACCGGGAGCCAATAACTGCCATGGCAACCTTGAACAGGCCAGCATCAGTACAGTCAGGGAATCAGACCCCTTCCATTCCGGCTAAATTTGCCTAGTTCCAGGTTATTTACCTGTATTGCCTGCAAGAGAAATAACCTGAGAGGCAGCTGGCAACAATGCTTTTTCCCCCCGATTTGGAGCTAAGTCCTGCCTAACATGTATTAAATTACCAAGCCTATCTTTAAATAAATGCGTGCTGTAGCAGCCCCGATTCAAACAGCAATCTTCAATGTCATAATTATACCGGCTGCGACACGAGCCCAGCCAAGACCGTATTTTTATTTTAACAAGCCCCAGTAAGTGCATGAGTGTGGGCTGAGCTTTTTGCTCGATAGTCGATACTTGAAAGCTGGCTCCAACCTTTAATTTACGCCTTTGCTTGTAGCACCCACAGGGCTACGGGGGTTTCTAGAATCAAAGCCACACTGCTCCAGCCTTTCATGGCCTTGCTTCTGCGAGCAGCGTGATTGAACTACGGCTCCGTAGAAACTTGTTTTCCCTCCTTCTGGCAGTGCAAGGCAAAACACTACTGCCCCATTCATCTCTGGTGACACCGTAATGAAGTCCTGGAATCAATTTATAATAAGCAAAGTGCAAAAAAAAAAAAAATCCATTGAAAGAGTCCATGGTGGGCGCCTTTCATGCATCTCTTGACAGCACACAGCGGGTGGGGTGGGCGTGGATGGAACATGGGCAGTGAGACCCAAATCATTCCAGAGAAGGGTCCCGAAAGCTTTCTATCCCCTCCAAAATAATGAAGCAAAAGAAAGCCACTAAGTACACCTGATGGTACTAAGTGATTCTGTGTGCCTTAAAAAGGTTTGGCAACCTCCCTCAGCCCGCCCCCATCACTCTGAAACCAAAGAACAGCACTCTGGAGAGTGACAGCAGTGCTTTTCTCAGTCTGAACCCTGCAGCTCACTCTGGACGCCTCACTTCCAGCGGTCCCTAGATGGACACACTAAACTTCTTGCTGTCCCCCAAATTGCTGATCGTCGACCCCTTGAGAGTTTCCACCAGCTCGCTCGTTTATTGGGAGTGACCTTTCCTTGCTTCAAAGCTTGGCTCAGCCTTTACCTCTTCTAGAAAGCTGCAACTAGGCCTTTGGTCTGATCAGGACTTCTCTGTGCTATGCCCTGCCATGAACTGTGTGTATCCCTCTGGGCAGGCATTTACCCTTATTATGAATTTTTCCGGCCCCAGGCCCTTGCTATCCCTTTATAAAGTACCTAGCACATATCACATGCTTAATAATACATTTGTTTGTATTTAGCGTCCACTGTCATGTTGAGAAAGAACCCTGAGATATGCACAGAGACGTCATCACAGAGTCAGGAACAATGTATTCTGTGACATTCATGTGGTGCTAGGGATGCTGGGTCAGGGCAGCAGAGGGGTCAGCCCAGTCTAGGGAGTCAGGTGGATGCAGCCTCCAGATGCAGCTGTATGCTAGACTTGAGATCCTGGGCAAACTGTTCTGCCTCTCTGAGTCCTAGTTTCCTCCTCTGTAAAAAGTGGAGATGAGAGGCATCACTATTAAATGTGGTCATCCATCTCACAGTGCCTGACACAGAGGAAGCACTTGATAAACCATGAGCGGAGAACGCCGATGCTCACTGCAGTATCAGGGCTGGGATCCCACAGGGTTAGATGATTCTTAGGTTCTAATAGGTGAGATCTGTCATCCAAGCTCTTCCATTGGCTCCTATCTGACCAGATCACCTATGCAGGAGACAGGCCTGGGTTCAAGTGCAATGTGCACCACGTGAGATGAGCTTGGACAAAGTCATTCCCTTAACTTCAACCTTGATTGTGTGATACGCACTGCAGACCTTGTGTGAGAGAGGATGATGACATCTGTTATAGCATCAGACCTACACAGACGAATTCAGTGTCTGCGAGATGTGAGATGACTCCACATAGTTGTCTCTGTCTGCCACATGTGTACCATGGCATGTGTGTCCTCCAATAATAATAATAATAAAATAATAATAATAATACAGAATCAGGTTAAAATCATGAACACAACTTTGATGACTATTCTGAGTCAACATCCACAGGGGAAAATAATGCCCTTTGGTTTTGGGTATTTTGACCTTTGCCTGGTCAAAACTACTAACTACTATACAACTTAGTATATAAAATCTATTCTTTAAGTCAGTTGTCAGGACAATGCTAGGAATTTAATACAATAAAAAAGCGCAGGAACCCATTAAAAAATAAACTTCAAAGAGGATAATCATTATGACATGTTATTTTCAAAGAGGGAAAGTTGAGTGTTTCATTTTATTTTTAATTTATTTTTATTGTTTTTATCCTCTCTCTCTCTCTCTCTCACACACACACACACACACACACACACACACACACGTATGCATGCACCAAGTATGCAGATGCCCATGGAGGCCAGAAGATGGCATCAGACTTGGAACTGGAGT
>CABHPQ010135160.1:0-19999 GCA_902168405.1 Peromyscus aztecus
GCTTTCCCAATAAGAACTACAGTTACTGACTCTCTGACCTAAAATATCCTAAATATCTAAGTTGTCCCCACCTGTGTATTGCTTCCACAATTCAGAATAACCACTCAGGTAAAATTTTCTTCTTCCTGATCTTCTTCCTTCTCTTCCCTTCCTTTTCCCCTTACATTTCCTTCTTCCTATTTTATGTTTGCTAAGACTCTTCTTCCAGGCAGATGAAGATTTGCAATACCTATCTTGGATGATACATTCTACAAATGCATAATGGAGAGACTGAATTGGGTTTTGGAAAAGACAAAACCCCAATGTTCTCATTTGGATCTTTGCCTCTAGCATTTAAATATTGCTGCTACTAAGAATTTTTTGAGTCATTTTTTTTTCTGATCTTTATATATCTCTTTACTGAGAATTCATCTCTTATTCTACAAGTCTTCAGATAAATAGTCTGTATTACCTCATCATTTATCAGTCCATCACTGGCTAATATCTCTAGGCTAGAGTAATTTCTCAATTCCAGATAGTGATGTAATCGGTTTCTAGGCAGATCTTTTGAGAAAGCTCTCAGAATCAATGAGAAAAAGATATGTTAATGTTCTCCAACCCAAACCTACACCCTTCCACATATATAGTCTCTATAAATAATATTGTCTTATGTCCATCTTCCATGCTATGAATATCTTTCAGAGCTTTTTTCTTATCATCAACTGACACACTGAGTCATCAATTCCATTAAAATCTCTTCCTTGGGCTGGAGGTATAAAAACCCTTGCCTAATATAATTTAAGCAATAGAACCACAAGAGAAATACTTTGATGCTTATGCCTTCTAAAATTTATGTATTTATTAAATCTTCATATGAAATTGGTAACAATTCAATCTATTATACATTGCTAAGATTTCTATAATAATGGAAATATGAATCATATGGTACTGAATACAGAATTCCTGATTCTGTGCTGAAGTTGTCTTTTTAATCAACAAACTTTTACAGCCTCACATATGTGACCATGTGCCTTGTTACTTGAAATCAATATAGATATCTTAATCTAAGAATGTGTTGTAGGTACACCACCACTATTGCATTAGCCCAATGAGACATCACTGTAATTCTCACCTTCATAACCTTTTCCTTTTTAAAATTTTCTGAGGTCATTACCGTTCTTAAGAGAAATTAACTCTGTCAACATCAGGAGTCTTTTTTTGCAGTTTTTGGTGTGTCCATCTGACCTATTTGCCTTCAACTCCAGCTTTCTTTTCTTTATTTAAGTATCTTCCTACTTGTTCTTTAAAGTTATACCAGAAACTCAGAATGTCCCATTTTCAATCTATATTTCTGAAACACTTCATCTAGTCTGTACTTCTATAGGAACCCAATAAGTATCAAGAAAGTAAAGTCACATTTACTTGTGAGGCTAACTTCAACATATAAGACATCTAAGAAACAGTGCTGAACTGTATTGTTTGTCAGGAAGATATGACAGTCATTCTGTTATTAAAGAAATCGCCAACCATACCTTTCATTTTTTATGAATAAAAATGATATGCTATTTTATTCACATTCCACATACCATAAGATATAAAGTCTATGTAGAACTCTAGTCTTCAATGTAAAATCCAAGTGTCACAAAAAATTGTATTAGAATCTCTAATTGTTTAAGTGGAGCTAATCCTGAGTAATCTTTATGATTCTTAAGGAAAGTAGAAAAATTTTCATCTGGAAAGGAGGTAATTTTCATAGATTTTCTCTTTGAAAACCTGTTTCAGAAGTGAACAAAAGATTTGTGGTTTCCATTAGATAAGATATTTTTTATATCACTTCTTTCACATAATTTTACGTGTTATTGGAAGTCAATTTGCTGAAACTATGCTTATATGTCAAAAAAATTCATTAAATTCCATAAGGCTCCAAATAAGTATTATCTAGAAACAGTTCTCATGAGCTTAAAGATTAATGAATGTTCTATAATGACTTAGAGCAAACTGCAGCAAAAATTTAAGTGTCTTACAGAGGATCATGCCTTTTTGTTATTAAAAAGCCACAAATATGTCATTCAACATACTGTGCACAGAATTTAATGACAAACACTCAGTTGTCTGGATTATTATTGTTCTTGTTCTACATTAAAATTGCTCCCAGCTGATTTGTCCTGATCAGGAAATTTCTGATTTTAGGTCATTGGATACATTTTTCAAAGAATGAAGAAGTTGAAAGGAGCTTTCATTCATTGGCCTACTTGAATAGCAGTATCTCAGGTCAGGATAAATGGGTTTTGACTATGATTTCTCCTCATATGTCTTAGAAGCCATGGGAAAGTCCAATGATCAGGATTACATGAGGGGGGATGGAGTAAATGTCTGTGAAGAAGTCCTAGATGTACAATGCAAATGGAATCAAACCCCCAAGTGTGGCCAGGTCACCTACCATTTCCTCAAAACTTTATGTTTGTTAAGCAGTGTAAGTGCTTTTTAGTTAAGTATGGTATGATACTTCTTTTATCATTGTTCAAAATGCCAATGATACACAGTAAGACATTTTAAAGGACATAAAATAGTGGAATAAAATTTAAGAGCTTGAAACTCTGATGATTCATGAAAAACTTTTCCAGAAATCTGAAGAATGCTGAGATCTGCCATAGCCCCACAGCTGGGAGAGAGCAGAAATAAAATGACTATAGCACACAATTCCCATAAAGGCTAGAAAATGCAGAAACTAATGTTTCTGAAAACACTGAACAAGCAAAATGGAATATAAGATAGCAACAAAGCCATTGAAAACAATTACAGTAAAGCACAGCTTAATGAGAAACGTATTTAATAGACAAACCCTCTGAAAATAAGGAAAAAACAAATGATTTAATATAGTAATGGAGCTAATATAATAATAGAGTAGAACAGAGAAAGGAGAACCCAGTAATCATGTCTAATTTTCTATGTTTATTAGTTACGAGACTTTCTGCACAGTGTCATCTGCAGCCATAAAACTGTAAAATGTCTGAAAGTGTTTGTGAATAGGAGGAACAACTGACTTTTAAACTCTAATATAGGGATTCTCCACCCATGTGTTGCTGTGGATATCTGTATGCTGTAAATGTGTTGCTCTGATTGGTTAATAAATAAAGTGCTGATTGGCCAGTAACCAGGCAGGAAGTATAGGCGGGAAAAAGAGAGAGGAGAATTCTGGGAGGTGGAAGGTAGAGTCAGGAACCACTGCCAGCTGCTGCCATGAGAAGTAAGATGTAAAGTACTGGTAAGCCACAAGCCAAATGGCAACTTATAGATCAATAGAAATGGGTTAATTTAAGATATATTTATTACTTGTATATTTTTCTGTATATTGATTGTAAATTAAATTTATACATTCAAATTATTTAAGTAACAAAACCTCTTTGCAACTTTTAAAATATATAGAAATACAAATAACAATAGAGGTTTATCATTTTTGAACAAGTAATTATGTTTCCTTTCTTTCTCTAAATTAAAATGGACAAATGAAAATAGTATTTGAAGTCAAATCATACATTGTCTGGTTCCATATTTCTGTGGCACCATTGCCCTAGCATATTTTGTAGGCAGGACATATTTTAGGTCAAAGGTTTTGTGACTGGGTTGGTGCTTACATTTCTCTTTTGGAAGTCTACAGAGTACCTTCCTGTAGTAATATATTGTGTACTCCAATAAACCTTACCTGGGGATCAGAGGACAGAGCCAGCCACTAATTAGTCATAGAGGTCAGGCAGTGGTGGCACACACCTTTAATCCTATCACTCGAGAAACAGAAATCTGTCTGGATCTCTGTGAGTTCAATGCCACACTGTGCTACATTAATGAAAAAGAAGCAGGTAGTGGTGATACACACCTTTAATCCCAGGAAGTAATGTGGCAGGACACAAAAAGGTATATAAAGTATGAGTAAACAGGAACTCGATCTCATGAGGCTAAGTATTTTGTAGAGGTAAGCTAGTGGCTGACAGTTCTTCTCTGATCTTTCAGCTTTCACCCCAATATCTGGCTCTTTATTACAAGACCTTTTGAGATTTGTGTTACACCTTCCTACACCAAGGATTGAAGGCTCTATGTAGGCACCAGCTCTACTTTTCCATGTTCAGTGAGTTGAGTAACTATTGTTTGTAGCTGGAAGCTTCCCGAGTCCCACCCAGCCCTGTTGTCCTGTAGCTGTTTATAAAATAGTCACTCAGAGGCTTACTATTAATTACAACTATATGGCTATGGCTTCTTGCTTCTTGCTAGCTAACTTGTAAAAACTTAAATCAATCCATTACTATTAATCTATGTATTCCATGACTTTACTTGTGTCCTGTTACATGTTGCTCCTTGGATAACGGGTTGGTGTCTTTCCCCTTCTGACCTTCATCCCTCTGTATCTCTGCTTGGATTACCTGCCTGGCTGTCAGCTTTCTTGCCATAGACCAAAACAGCTTTATTTATTATCCGATAGGAGCACACATATTCATAGCATACAGGAAAGGCATCAAACAGCAGTTGTCTTTGGCAATGGTGCCTTTAGTCAATTTGCAGAGAGCAACCCATATTCTTAACAACAGCCTGGGTTGTTTGGGTATTTCCTTTGAACCCCATTGGCCAACAACTCAATTGTAGCACAAATCCTAATTGGTCTTAATAAAAGATATTGGGGTAAATGCTGAAGGATCAGAGAAGCTGAAGAAGCAACAGCTACTACCTCTTATCTCGTCAGCTCCTCAACTTGTCTCCTCCCATCTTTTATTCCACTCTCCATCCAGCCATATCACTGCCTGGCTCTTTTTCTCTTTTAAACTGGATTAATCTAGTGAACTCCTGATCTTCCTGCTTTCTCTTCCCAAGTGCTGGGACTAAAAGTGTGTGCCCCAGTGCCTGGCCTCTATGACTAACGAGTAGCTTAGCTCCAGACTCTGATCTTCAGGCAAGCTTTATTTGTTAGATCACAAACTAATTTTCACCACAAATGCAAACTAATCCTGGTACTAGAGTACTTGTTTTATGACACAAGATGAGATGTCCAGTTGGGACTCTGTCACCCCATTATTAGAAGACTTCATTAGGATCTCCTTCTTATATTCTAGGTAGTTTCCACTTAACTGGGTTTCCATACCATCCTTCAAATGCCCATCAATTCTGTATCTCCCCACATTCCCTCCATCAACCCTATCTTCCCCCATCCCCACCTGATCCTCCCATTCATGCCTTTACCCACCCCTAGGTTATTCTATTTTCCCCTTCACAAGACAAAACTCATACCTGAAATCAGGTGATCAAGAATCAGAAACTAGATAGCCCAGAGACTTAAGGTAAAAGCAAAAACTTCTAATCTGAAAATAAATAAATAAATAAAATGACTCCTAATGATATTCTGCTATACTCATAGATTGGTACCTTATTTAGCCATCATCAGAATGCCCTCCTCATGCAGCAGATGGAAACATATACAGAAACCCACTGCCAGACATTACACACACACACACACACACACACACACACACACACACACACCCCACACACACACAGAAAGAGAGAGAGAGAGAGAGAGAGAGAGAGAGAGAGAGAGAGAGAGAGAGAGAGAGAGAGAGATTGAAACACACAATTCTAAATGGGCAGTCTCCATAAAGTACCTCACCTTAGAGTTAGAGTTCAGGGAACTTTTTTTTTTTTTTTTGGTTTTTTTGAGACAGGGTTTCTCTGTGTAGCTTTGCGCCTTTCCTGGAACTTGCTTTGGAGACCAGGCTGGCCTCGAACTCACAGAGATCTGCCTGACTCTGCCTCCTGAGTGCTGGGATTAAAGGCATGCACCACCACTGCCTGGCGGAAACTCTTGAAGAGGAAGAGATGATGAAACTAGTATAAGATCCAGAGGAGTTGGCACCAGGAGAACCAGGTCTTCTAAGTCAACTGAGAAAACTTCATATGAACTCACAGAGATTAAAGCAGCAAGCACAGGACCAGCCTGGGTCTTCATCAAGTCCTTTGTATATGTAATATAGCTTTCAGTTTAGTATTTTGAAGAGACTCCTGAGTTTCTGAGCAAACAGGTTTCTGATTCTAGTGCCTTGTCTTGAGCTGTTTTCCTTTTGTTGGTTTTTCTCCTGCACCTTTGGTGCAATGGTGTTTCTTTTCTTTTATTATATTTTATTTTGTCATCTTTGTTATCTACCAGAAACCTGTTTTTTTTAATGAGAGACAGAAAAGAGGTTATTCTGGAAGGGAGGAGAAGAGGGGAGGGGAGGTATATAAGGAGGGAAAACTGTAATCAAGATATTTTGTATGAGAAAAGAATCTATTTTCAATAAACAAAAATTAAAACAAAGATTTTAATTTTTCTTATCATACACTCATCTGGAGTGGCATAGCACTGTCTTCTATATATAATTCTAAAACTGCACTTTATCTCATGACTTTAATGTACTACAGGTATTCAGGCTGTACCCCTATATATTCAATTTCAGTAAATGTGCAAATGGGCTCCAACATTTTTTATCACATTCTTGCTCAACTTTGACCTTAATAAGGTTTCAAAGTATTTACTAGCTTTGGGTTTAATTTATTTGCATAATAAATAACCATGAATGAACTACTGCAGCAGTAAATTTTTAGCATATTAAAAATGCTATCAGATCTTTTCTCCAAAATAAAAGAGCAAACAAATAGAACAAAGGTCAATAATTTCAAGTGAGATGTATGTCTGGATTTCATATTTATCTATGTCAAAAATTCCTGTGATAGTTGCCTATAGTTCTTATCTGCATGTACTGGTTAATTTTATGTCTACTTGACACAAGCTACAGGTATCTGGGAAGAGGGAAACTCAAAGAGCTTCCCTTCCATAAGATTGTCCTGTGGGTAAGTGTGTCAGCCATTTGCTTAATTCGTGATTGATGTGGAAGGGTCCAGCCAAATGTGGCTGCTGCCAACCCTTGGCAGATGGTTCTGAGTTATACAAGAAAGAAGGTTGAGTAGGCCAAGAGGAGAAAACCAATAAGCGAGACTTCTCAATGGCCTCTGCTTCAGTTCCTGCCTCCAGTTTTCTGCCTTGTGTTCTTGCACTGACTTCTGTAGTGGGTAGTCATTCCAGCTTTGATCTGAAAGTTCCAACCCCCACTGAGGCTTCCGTAACTGTCATGCCTACAAGGCGGGGCCAAGGGAGGACCCTAAAAACCAGAGATCCAGATGGGCCAGCCCTCTTGGTTCCTGGACCCTGGACGCTGGAGGTAGACAGAACAAAGTTCTCCAGAGAACACTGCCGGACTGCACCACACCTTTTCCAGACCCTGTAAGCTATCCCTTAACTTGTAAGTTACCCCACAAAATAAACCTCCCTTTTAACTACGTGGAATGGCCTTAATAATTTCACTAACAAACTTCTCTTCATGATGGTTGTAGGCTCTAGCCTTTAATGGCTGAGCTCTCTCATCAGCCCCACTTCATAATGGAATATAAACCATAAGATGAAATCAATCCTTTTCTTTCCAAATTGTTTTGGCCATAGTGTTTACCACAGTAATGAGACCTCTTCAAGATTGTTAGGGCTGTTAACCATAAACAACCATTCAAATATCACATGTCCACTTTTCCTTTATAATAGAAAAAACCCTGCTTTGCTCCTCATAGGGTAGCTAGCCAGATAAATGGGCTAAACATATAAGATGAGAGAATATTTGTGTGTGTGTGTGTGTGTGTGTGTGTGTGTGTGTATGTGTGTGTGTGTGTGTGTGTGTGTGTGTGTGTGTGTGTGTGTATAAACAGAACTGCAACCCTCCTACACTGTTCAACCCCCAATGTAAAATGTATTTTTGAACCACTCTTAGCTACAATGCATTCCTTCTGATCTGCTGGTTTTGGGAATAGAAGTGGAGAGTACTTAGTCTTTCCATCACAATGATGCCCACCATCATTTCTTTTCTTGAATTTCTGAAAATACTTCTCTAATGAGCTCCCTGGTCCATTATTGCTCACTGTAGTTCATACCACTGAATGAATAATGATACAATTACCAATAATCAAAATGTAAATCAGGTTAGGATGCTCTCTGCTTCAATTTCTCCAGTGTCATCTTATTGAATATATAGTGAAAAATTTCTGCTTTATCTAAGCAACTACAAATACCTGAACTCCACAGAAACTACTTCCCTCTGGCTCTTTTTCTAAATCAGTTTATATATTCCTATTTCAACTTTTTAACTTAGTGCTTCCTATTGCATAAAATATTCTTCCTTGAAAATACAAGCATAACTGGCTCAGCCTCACCACTCATACATCACTTCAAATACCTCAGGGGAGTGTCACACTGAGTATTCTAGCCTATGCACAGATGACCTATTTCTTATCCCTAACATTTAGCTCTCTTTTTATTCTTTTCTGAAATTGATATCTGAAATTATTTTCCTTATTTATGTAGTTTCTCCTCAATTGGTATTTCACCTTGACATTTCTTTGTACTCTATACACACGATGCATCTTTTAAAAGTATAGTTTAAAATGGATGTTTTCTCGGGAAATTAGAAATCACTTCAAATGTTAAAAGTGTGGCTTTCACAGTACACCAAGAGGTGTGTTATTTAGTTACATCAGATGTGGACCTTTCATTCAGTGTGTCAAAATACTCTGAGTTCATGTTCCTGCCTGGGTGTGGAGACCAGCAGGTGAGACTGTGTCCAATTGATAACGCTTCTGGCCAACTATGGTTCAAACTTTTTTATATGATTGATTTAAGTCCACTGAAGTACATTATTGCTGGGAACCTCAGTAACCTCTTGTTAAGGAGATCACAAGATTTTGTGTTGGTAGTTACTGCCGAACAGCAGTAGAGACCCGCTCTATATTCTCCCACTATATGAGATCATCCCTCAAGCTTATGTCTTATAACAAAAAAGTCAAAAAGTACCCTTAATGGAATTTTTATTTAAGACTTTACTTGTTTAAGCTACACTAAAATTAATTCTGAAAATCCTGTGCACCAAAGAGTTGTGTACCCAAAAAAAATGTCATGTCTTTTCCTAAATCACTTTCACATTGCTCCTGATAAGTGATTTCCATCTATAGTTTTACGTACACAGCTTCCCTTCAAAATGGGTACTTTTGTTGGGTGTACACACCTTTAATCCCAGCACTTGTGAGGCAGAGCCATGCAGATCTCTGTGAGTTCAAGGCCAGCATGGTCTATAGAGCAAGATCCAGGACAGGCACAGAGAAACCCTGTCTCGAAAAACCAAAAAAAAAAAAAAAAACAGAAAGAAAGGAAGAAAGAAAGAAAATGGGCACTGGGCCAGTTCCAGTGTAATACATATATGCTGGTAGACTCACTTCATGACACACAGCTGGGCACTGGCCCCTGCACTGGAAATTACTCACAAAATCAACTGTTACATTGCTAAAATACAGTTGCATTAAGTTGTATTATTTTTTTTTTCTACTGAGCATTCCAATTTCAAGGGGAGAAGATGAACAATTACAATATTTTCCCTTAAAATTAATTAAGTACACTGGAGTAGCAACATAAACTCTAAAATCTAGATAGATGATGTTTGCCCCATACTGAAGTGATACTAATACTAATAAGAAAAATAAATGAGGACTGTGGAAGATTTTCCCTAAAAATACTTTTGCTCAGTAACCAAATGTCACTATTCACTTAGTGAAGGCACTAAGCTTTATTTTTAACATGTTTTAAGTTTGAAAATTTTCATTCAAAACTTTAAGAAGATGAGTTACATCTATCAAACTAAATGTTTCTACTTTATGTAATAAAATAAAAATCATTAAAAATTGTATTCCTTTAACATGATGATGATGATTATTGTAAGGGCTATTGGTTGTCAGCTTCACTATATCTGGAATGAACTATAATCCGGAAGTGGAGGGCACACTGGATCTGGATCTTGAGGCTGGAAAGCACACCTTTAATGTGGGCCACACCTTCTGCTGGAAGCCTGCTTGCCTTCCCCTTGCCAGCATATTCTTTGGAGCCTACAGCTTTGAGATTCTAGCATATACAGACCAGATGGGACACCCCAGTCTCATGGGACTGAGCAACTACTAGATTCTTGGACTTTCCAATCACAACTAGCTATTGTTGGACTGCAGCCTGTGAGTCACTCCCAAATTTCTTTAACTCTATAGAACCCTGACTAATACAATTATGAAGTACAAAATACTATATAGGTACTAGGAACAGATAAATTAATAAACTAAAATACTTCTTATTATTGTTATATTTTATATGGCTACTTTAATGTAGAATATGATTAATCCAGCAGCAGTTATTGTGTTAGAAGTAAGAAATGTCAGAATGAATTTCTGTTCCAATGATTTATAGCAAAACAGAAGAAAAGCTAGCTTTAAATTGTCCAATTTGAAGATAGATTGTCAGAGCATAGATAGTTTTGAACTGGAATCTTAAGACTCTCAGAAAAGCAAAATATAGTGCACTAAATCATAAAGATAATGTATATAAAGCATAATATTGGCAAATTTAAGATTCTATACACTACTGGTAGAGGAATAGTTCACTCTTTAAAATCCCTCAAATTACATTAAAAAAGAACATTTAACTCATATGTTGTAAGACTCTTAAGCTTAAAACCAAATGTAATTCTGTAGCTCAAAAGCAAAAATTAAATATATAAAAAGAAACAAACTTTGTGGCCCCACTGCAGCCAGAGTCTGTGCTAATGTCCAATGTTCCTGCTGCCATTTAAGGTCAGGCAGATACCCAAGATCAAGGGCAAAGTTAGTGTCCCAGGGTCATGCCACCACTGGGGACAGTGGTGACATCCAGATCCAGCTGCTGCTAAGGACCATGTTGGGGTCCGTGATGATACCATGGCTGGGGGTCTGACCTGAGGTATTTGTCCTGCATTGCCACTAATGTTCATGCAGAGGCCCAGGCTTGGGACCACAACCTGAGGCCTTGGTGATGTCTGCCGACCCCATGACTCCCAGAACTATTCTCAATTGGGTGGCCATTCCTTCTACCCAGAGCCACGCCATGTCCAGGTCCACAGTCCAGCTGTAGCTGGGGTCTGTGTTGATGTCTATGGCCAGTGCCACCTCAATAGACCTTAGGAATCATGCAAAATAAAATCAGAGGACTATATTAAGCCAGTCTCACCATTCACTGCCCTGGAAAAGCTGCCCTGTCTAGTCGTGGGCCAACAGCAGACCTCTGCACTTGGGAGAGTGGACCGGGTGGTGGTGGCACACAACTTCAATCCCAGCACTTGGGAGCCAGAGACAGTCAAATCTCTGTGAGTTCAAGGCCTGCCTGGTCTACAGAGCGAGATCCAGGACAGGCACCAAAACTAAGTAGAAAAACCCAGTCTCAAAAAGAAAAAAAAAAGTGAAAGTAATTAAATAAATAAATTTAAAAATATTGACAAGGCCAGGTACAGTGGCACACACTTAAAGCTCTAGGAAGTCTGAGGAAGGGGAATATACTTCTACGAGTAGTTCATGAATTGCCTCTACCCTGTACTGCAAGAGGAAACAAAATCAAAAACATAAAAAGATTTACAAATTGCTTCAGTTGAATAGATCTGAGAAGTGGGATTGAGCCTCTGTTCCCATTTTTGTATCCAAAACTTGATCCTTTCATATTTCTCAGTATTTTTCTCATTCTCTTACAAACACTTGTCATATGATAAATAAAGATATATCACATACTCTCTGATATTTTTATGTCAACATCTTCTAACTTCATTATTCTATTAATATGTCTAAAGTATCTTCTTGATGCAGAAGCCTAACATACATTCATGATGCAAAATAGAGTGATCAGTTCAAAAACACATTATCCTTGGCAGCTCCTCTCACCTTGTAGGGCCTGGATTTTGCATTTACCATGCATTTATATAATTTTCCAGCCCTGCTAGCTCAAGAATATTTTAGTTTTCACTCAACTTTATATCTAGCCTTAGAGCCAGTTCTAAAGCAACCCCCATTAGATGGCTTAGCAATGCCAGAGTGACTCACTACCAAGCTCTGCTTTTAAATCCAAGCAGAATCACATTCCAGGCACCGACCGCTCTAAACCCAGCCACCATACTGCCAGACCCAGACCTAGAGACCCTATCCACGATTGTGCTGAGATCCTAGCCCAGGTACACTGTGTCCGACCCGATCTCTGCGACACACCACTGACAGATGCAAAAGAGACTTGGTATACGGATGGGAGCAGCTTTGTACGAAATGGATACAGGTATGCTGGGGCTGTAGTGACCACCACCTTTGAGACTGTCTGGGCAGAAGCTCTGCCAGCCGGCACCTCAGAAAGCTAAGCTGATAGCACTCACTAAAGCCCTGTGCCTGAACACGGATAAAAAGATTAACATTTATACTGATAATAGATATGCATTTGCTACGCTACATATCTATGGGGCAATATACATGGAGAGGGGGTTACTCACCACTAAAGAAAAGGCTATTAAAAATAAACAAGAAATACTGGATTTGCTACTTGCAGTAATGCACTGTCCAGGGTCCGGGCCACCAAAGGGGGATAGATGCTGCAATTTTAATAATACTTCTCATGGCTCTTAATGACATAATAGTTAGAATGAATGATAGATCAATGAGTAAAGTAATGGACAAGCACTAGGATATAAGTTCAAATTTCCAGAAGTCATGTAAAACTCATGAACATAGTAGCACATATCTGTAATTCTAGCTCTGGGGAGGGGGGTCACAATTAGTCTGTATAGCCAATTGGTGAATATAATGTGATAGATCCTGTCTTAAAATGAGGCAGAGGGAAATGGAGAAAGATATCCAGTTTTAGCCTTGGGCATCCACACATGTACTTATGGACATATACCCTTATGCACCTATGTGAACACAATACAGACACACACACACACACACACACACACACACACACATATTTAATGAATACCAGTAACTGTTGGGTGCTTTTATGGTAATGATTACTATCACTAACATTTACTTAGTCATATTTTCCTGTTAGAGACCGATTCCGGGCAGCTGTGTCACTTTCCTTGATTTATCAAGCCTCGTAAAAGCAGGGACCTGGTACAGCTGACTTCAGGATTTACAATTAGATAAGACCTCCTGAAACATGTGTTAATCAACCCGCGACAGGGGCCTGGTACCGGCCGACCACAGGATTTACGACTAGATAAACTTTCCAAACAGATGCTAATCAGCCAGCTGCAGGAACCTGGGACCAAAGCGAGCTCACCTTAACCTTCCCTTAGGAGTTTCAATTTTTCTCTCCTTGCTCTCTCTCTGCTCCCCCTCCCCGCCTGAAAGCCCTGTATAAAGCTTCAGCATCCATTTTAATAAACGGAGCCTTGACGCGACTCAGACTGACTCCTGTCATTTTATTAAAAGCGCTTGGCTCCCTTCCCTTCTCGCCCCCTTGGCTTTCAGGTGTTTCCTGGCCCAAGACCCATGAATAACCTGGCCTGCTGGATGGGTCATTTTCCCATCTTGAATTTTTCCCAAAGGCTCGCATTAATGTTCTGATTCCTAGGCCATATGCTATTGAGAAATTATGAATCTTTAAAGATAGAGAGGCTAGTGAGAAGTGTTCAGGTTTGGGATGAATTAGCCTCTGGTAGATCCTCTTTATCTTACCCCTTTATCAGCCTCCAGGTAAGAGGTTCTGCTCCAACATGCCCTCCCACAATTCTGTGTACTGATCCTGAGGAAATATTTTCCTGAACATTTCAACTCAATGATGATGTTAGCTTATTAACCACATCTGATTATTCTGCTCCAGTGGACTAGCACCAATTTTCCTGATAAAGCCAAAATTTCACTTCCTTGAGCACAGTGTCTTTGCTTGCCTCTGTAGCTTCACAAGTCTTGCATCCATGCTCTGGATTACTCTCAGCATTATCTTCCATTTCCCCAGGTATTTATAAATCCAGAACACTGAAATGTCAAAAGTTTTCCAGGTGAAAACTCCAGAATTCTCCACCTTCCTCCCACAAAGCTGTCCAATGCTTAAAAGTCACATTGTTAAGTCCTTTACAGCAAATCTTATTCTCTGGTAACAACTTCTGTTCTTGTTACTTTTCTATTATAATAAAACAGTAACTGAAACCACAGTAGGGCAGGAAAGGGTCCATTTGGCTACAAGTTACACCACACTTTTTGTAGAAGACAAGGTAGAAATTCATGTCAGGAGCCTAGAGGCAGGAACTGAAGCAGAGATTATGGAGGAACATTGCTTACTGGACTGCTCAGCTACTTTTCTTAAACAGCCTAGGCCTACAAGCATTACAGTGTGAATGCCCACTGTACACTGGCCCCTTTAACATCAATTACTAATTAAGAAAATGTCCCACAGATCAATCCAATGGAGACATTTACTCAGTACAGTTCCCTCTTCCCAAATGACTATAGTTTGGGTGACAAAAAAATAATCAATACAGGTGCTTATAACAATTTCTTAAAAGAAACCACAGTGGAATTTTCTTATAGGAATGATTTCTCAGTAATATGTTTTCATAACATTTTACCCATAGTACAACATCTTTCCAGTTTAGAATTAATTTTCTGAAAACTGGCCACTATGTATTGAGATTATATAATATTCTAGATCCTTTTCTGTCATTTCACCAATGTTCAAAGCATCTTCAATCATGAGAGACCACCTCAGAGATGAATTCCTGTGCTCAACCATGAGAGTCAGTTCCACATGTTTTGAAATTTTGTTATACTGTTTTAATAATCCTCTTAATTTTCATTTTTGTTATTCAACTGCTTGTGCAGTTATTTTCTCCACCTAAATCATGGAACCCATGTCACTCATGTGTGTAGGAATCACTTTCTAACCTCCTGTGAATGTGATTATATTAACTTCATCCATGAATCATGGATATTCTCAATGGTGTCTAGGACAGTGAGCTCTTCCTTAGTCTATTTCAGTAACAATGCTTTATAAAGTGTACCTTAAATAAAACTTGAGTGGAAAAAGAATTCACTGACCCATGGGATAAAATGGATCTTGTGTCCACATGCATGAAGGCAGAATTCATCTTACAATGCATATCCGTTGGAGACCGTGGGCAGTGAGATGCATTGTCAATGAGCAGTAACATTTATAAATCATTCCCTGAGCAATACACATATCAGTGAAGGCTTAAAATTTTTAGTAAACCATGGTACAAACTGACATGCTGCCATTTGGGCTTCATTGTTCTATTTATAAAGCACAACCATTAATATATTTCCCAATTCTTAAAAGCTATAGAATTTCTTCAGTGTAAAGTAAGCATGAGATTCAACTCAGAGCCACCAGTTGCGTTACCCCTAATAAGAGCTAGCCTGTCCTTGATGCTTTGCAGTCAGTTGTCAACATTTCACCTCCAGAGATTAAAGTCTTTCTTTCAATATAAGGCTATGTCATAACTAAAGAAAATATATTTTTTAGTGCAGCCACGCACATCAGTTCTCTTACCTAGATCTTCTGTGGCTTCTTCATCAGCCTCCTCTAACTAACTCACTTGTCAATTTAAGTTATAGGAATATCTTCTTCTTTAAATCTCATAGATCCAGCCTTTGTTGGATTCAGTCATTTGACCTGAAGTTTTTCCCGACCTTCAGCTTCACAGAACTGAGTGAGGATTCTTCTTTGGATTAAATTTTAATTTAATGGAATGGAGTGACTTCTTTGAGGTTCTACCTAGATCACTGAAAGTCTCCTAACATAGATAAGGCCTCCATTTGCTTTCAGATAACGTGCTATCAAATAGTAGAGCACTGATAAATCTCTTCAAGTGTGTTCCATTTGGAGTCACACTGGTTTAGTCTGAAGAGCCTAGCATTTGGACTGTGAGTGCTGCTCCTCTTCCCTAATATACCTCATTCCAAGCTTTTATTTTAAAGTAAGAGATGTGTGACTCTCTTTCTTAAAATATAGAGGCTTAACATGCAGTAATTAATTTCTTCATTTCAGGGGAATAGCAGATTTGTAGAGGAGAACACAACTATTTATTAAATTACGAACATCTTGATTGAGCATATTCACAATACCTCAAAAGAATTACAATAGTATCAAAGATTACTATTCCCAGGTCACTATGAGGGACATAAAAATAATAATGACAACCCTGCAGTACTCTGAGATTAACCAAAATGTGACACATGGCAGGAAGTGAGGGCGCTTTCAGAAAAATTATCCTTTTAGAGTCACTTGAACAGAGTTGCTACAAACCTCATGTTGTTTTTTTTTAATACAGTATTTTCAAATTGCAACAGAGCAAAGAAAACAATTAAAGAGATATGCTAATATTTCCAAATATTTCTGGATAAATGTTTAAGAGGCTATGACTTCTATTTGTTAAGCAATGACTGTATATTAACATTTATTCACAATAGAAAAATGTTGGCAGGCCTCTGTTATAACTTGCATATGAAACGCCACACAAAAGGCCTTGTTCTAAGTGTTTCTTCCTCTAACAGAGTGCTCAAGTGTGTTAGGGGAATGGAGTTGTGGAGCCTTAATAGGTAAAACATTGCTTCAGGAAGTAGTTCATTAGAGTCCATCATTCAAAAGTTATACTCAGCCCATTTTCCTTTCTCTGAACTCTGATTCCTGTTCCACCACGATGTTAGAAACCTTCACCACAGACTGGCTCTTGCATCATGTCAGGTTTAAAGGGAATCTTTCATAATAGATTGAATTCTCTCTGAAACTGTGAGTTGAAGCAAACTGTTCTTCACCTAAGTTGTTTAAGTAAGGTTAATTTGGCATACTCATATATGTAACTTTTATATTTAAATAGAAGCCAGTTTATACTGTACACATACATGGTCATGTCTAATAAATATTCAGAAAAGAACATTCAGTTATTCAGTTCACTGGTGAAAATTTTATCAAGTTTTATCTGAAAAAAATTAAGGAGAAAAGAATGGTTTACTTAATTATTTTTTGTGCTTTGTATATAGTACTAGGAGAGAATGCAATGAGCTTTAAAGAACATCAAGTTGAAGTGTTTTGTCTCATAGATTTAAAACTAAGACTAGGAACTTATAATCTTCTTAGGTTCGCAAAAAATAGTACATTGAAGTTAAAATGAGGGTTGAAGTATCCATCACAATAAATTTTTAATTCTAATACTCATGATGCAGTATAACATACAAGCCAAACAAACCCTTTCTTCCCCAAGATCTTTTCAGTCATATATTTTTCTCATACACTAGGATTATATTCAAATGAAAAAATAGTATTGGAAAATTTTTATATATTCTAGACGCAATAAGGTCAGAGGATATCTACTATCATTGGATTATAATGAGCTAAAATGTTAGTGTCATTTTAGTATTTAGAGACTGATGTGTTCATGAAACAAAACCAGGAAAGGAGGTAGTGAGGAATGAGGTTACAACTCAGTGTTTCTAAAGGTCAAATTGCCCTGCAATATATCCAAATGAAACCAAAAGCTGCCCAGAGACACAGTTGGTGATTAATATTGCAATCTGTGTACTTAGCATATCTCTCACTGTTTTTCACCATTGTGAAATAGGTCCAAAACTAACATGTACTCTTAGACTTCATGAAATTCCAGGGATAAAAATAAAATCAGAATGTAGAAATGAAACCCTCATTAGAACATGGTAAGTTTAAGGGAAGCTCATCATTATATTAAGAGAGATGGTGGTAGCAGCAATATTGTAGATATTAGGGAAATAGAGTAAGAGAAGCAGTTGCAATGGAAGACAGTGTCAGGAAGTATTTAGCAGTAATGAAGGAAGAGGCTGTCATAGCAGTGCAATGGTGAGTTTGGAAGACAGGCTGCCATAAGCAGTGTGATGGTAATGCTGGAAGAAGAGGCTATCATAGCAGTGTGATGGTGGCGCTGCTGATGTCAGTGGTGTTGGACATGGAAGTGACAGTAGTACTGGCAGCAGAGATGGTACCAGTGTTAGGACTAATGATCTGAGAATCATGTAGAGCAGAGCAAATAGTTGTGGACAGTATTTTTGGTGATAGAAGTACTTGTAATGGTTAGCACAGGAAAGAGAGGAAAAATGACAAGAACTTGGGAGGATCTTCACTCAGAAATCAAATTGAAACCCCTCATGAGCTGAGAAACAAAAATTCTTGCACACAACTCACATTTGCTTAATGCCTTTCTCCCTTTCCAATGTTTAACCTAAAATTCTCTAGGAATGTCACCAGAAACCTCCGGTGCAATCCTGGTGGCCCCTTGTTTTGCCTTATCAGATTGTAATCACACTCAGTATATCTTCAGAACCATCCTATAATCTCATTTATGAGAAGGAGAAAGAGAGACAGAGACAGAGGCAGAGATAAAGTGGTTTCTTGGCAATCTTTTGGGATATAACTTGAGAGGTACCAAAGTACTATGTATAGCAAATGCTATATATCAATTATTTGTAAATCGCCCTTGGAAAGCCATATTCACAGGTATGTCTTATTCTTTCCCCCAAACACCTGTCTTTCTCTAAACCTTTGTGTTTGAAATATATGTTTAAAATGTCTTAATAAACTATAAAATTATTTGAATAGCCCGAAGCCAAAAATACTGTTGTGTCCTTCAATTTTTCTCCTGAATATTTTCTCATTTTAATAAAACCCATGGTTAGCCAAAAAATGACATAATGCCATACATCCTAGATTGGTATGAGTCAAGATCATTAGAAGAGTAAAGAAATAGGCTAAGACTGCTGAGGGTGACAATATAGAACTATGTCTCCCTTTGTGTGTAGCTGGAGTTTTCTCCAGTCCTGCCCAGCCCCACAGACCCCACAACTGCTTATAAAATAATCACTCAGAAGCTCATATTTATTAAACTGCTCAGCCATTAGCTCAGGCCTACCATTGTCTAGCTCTTACACTTAAACTCAGCCCATTTCTATTAATCTATACCTTGCCACATGGCTCAGGGCTTACTGGTAACATACATCTTATTACTCAGTGCAGAGGCTGGCAGCATCTCCTGACTCAGCCTTCTTTCACCCAGCATTCTCCTCTCCCCTTGTCCTGCCTACAATATCCTTCCTGCCTGGCTACTGGCCAACCAGTGTTTTATTTATCAAACAATCATAGCACCATATATTCACAGCATATAGGACATCCCACAGCATCTGTGCCTTTAGTGCTGTCTATATGATGTCAGTGTAAAAGGTGGGGTCAGTCGTGGGAAGCCCTGATGATCATACCCTAATTCTTGAGAGTTTACTAAGGGCCAGGCACTATTCCAACCTTTACAAGTATTCATTCATTTTTATTTACAGTAACTAAAATAATGGCTTTGAATGCCTCCTTTTATGTTCTCTGTTTTGCAAGGTAGGTATTCAGCATAGGTTAGATGGTTGGTGAAAGCATCTTGGCAAGCTTAAGTCCTGGTTACAGAACCATGCAATATGTAGTCCCTCTGAGCATTGTATTCTCAAGATTACTCAAGTTCATGCTATGCAAGGATTTATATATTTGAACAGATGCCATTTTATCTGATGAATTATCAAATATGAACCCTGGAGAGGGTTGTTTAACTTCTCTATTCCTCAGGCAGCTTGTCCATCATAAGTCTGTAGAACTTATTAACTTACCTACAAGCTTTAGTCACTTCTTGTTTCTTGGTTGCCTTGTTTAGTGAAGAAGCTCTGAAGTGGGAGATGGTCAGGAACTTGACACTGTCACTGAGTCTTTAGCTTGGTGGGAGTCTCAGTTACTATTTCAGTAGCTCTTTAATTCAGGCTCTCAGCTGTTGGATTATTTTACCTATACTAGTTTAGAGGACAGACTTTCCTGGTTTCTCTCTATTCAGTTACATCCAACTCCTGGACAAGGCTTCTGAGAGCCAACCACATCTCTGAAACTTCTTTGCCCACAGTGTGACCTAGGAGAACATTTGATTAATCTGAGAGTCTACCTTCAGTTGTCAGTCTGAGATCCTTTAAAAATGTTCCCAATTTTCTGCTTGTAAAAGAGATCCACCCTGTTTCTGTGGTGGCAGTGAAGCAATTGTAAGGTTGGATATATTTCAGTTGCTATATCTTT
>CABHPQ010135164.1:8569-35609 GCA_902168405.1 Peromyscus aztecus
CAAAACTGAATAAAAAAGAAACATTTGTGTTTAACAAGAAACTGAGCATTTTAAACACAGCTGGTAAGCAAGGGGCCTGCCTCCCAAAGACACAAGCAGTCACTCCAGACTTGCCTCTCTCGCCTCCCTGGTTATCTTCAGGGTTGAGTGAGGGCTTCTCTGCCACTTTCTCCCGAGCCCCCACTGCCCTTCAACTCAAGGGCCACACTGTCACCTGAAAAAAGGAATCACAATGGGATCCATTATAGTCCCAAAGCCATCAAAGAGAGAGAGAGAGGGTGGGGGTGTCCAGCAGTTCTGCCGCACCCGGGAGAAGCACAATCAGCCATTGTAGTAGAGTTAGCAGTCCCAGCGATAAGGACGGAGGCAGGAAAGGCAGCTGGGCCTCCTGAACCAATTGCAAAGCAGAATAGAAGGTTCAAGGACCTGAGATAGTAGAGACCAGGCTAGGGACGGCCCCTCCACCCCCCACAGCAGCTCCGTGGATTCCTGTGCCTTTCTTTCTTTACATCCTATGCCCTACGGGGATCAGGACACTGAGCTGGCACTAACCCAGAGTCTGTCCCCAACTCTAAGCAGGCAGTCACTCAGTATAGACAGGAAACTGAGGCACAGGGTCATTTGTAGGGCCTGAGCTTGGAGCGATGGCTCAGGGCTTCATCTGGCTGCACTGCTCTGGTCTCTGAGGGTGTCCCTTGTGCTGTCTGATGTATAGGGACAGTGACAGCACGCCTCCAGACTTTTCACTTCCTCTCCCATGTCCACCTGAACATCTCTCTCTGTGAGTTCCCAGGGAACCCAGGCTGAGCTTCAGTGGGGATGGCTCTAGGCTCCAGGGGTTTTTCCAGGAATACCTATTCTTGTACTGAAAATCTGCCCCAATTTAAATCCAGCTGGTCAAGAGCAGCTGTGTGACCACAAGCAAATCGCTTAGTCTCTCGGTACTTTAGTTTCCCAATCTGGGAAATGGGGGCGAGAACAGCTCTCCCTCTCGTGGCCATGATGAGGAGAGACTGAGAATTCTTGTCTAGGTTCTAGATGGTACAAGGTGTATCCCCAGCCCTTGACTTTGTAGATTGGTGCCACTCCAGAGCCCCTGTCCCTGTGTTTGCCAGTGCTGGAGGCCAATGAGTCCTTGTTCCGGCTCTCTGGCTCTTACGGAGAGCAGGTGACCGCCGGACTTTGAGACCACCGCTGCCAGGTGCTGCAGCCTTGTCCTTCACTCCCTGTGAGTGGCTGAGGTGAGGCGTGGGGGCTGTTGGCTGGCAGCCAGTGAGCTCTGACAACCAAGCCCCAGATGCATTCCAGTCTGCTGGCTTGGGGCCCCAGTCTGTCCCCCGCCCCAGTGTGGGGTCACCTGGTCATCAGTCCCTGTCATTCTTCATGTCTCTAGGACTCTCCTCAGAATGGAAGCCTGAAGCCAGAAGCCCCCATCAAGACATGAGATCTCCTCCTCCTATGAGCCTTTCAGTCCTTACAAAGCTCCAGGGAAGCCCTTCCCTGGCCACTCCTCCAGCCCATCAAGGCCACTTGCTAGCTCTGACACCCTTGCCCCTTCACTGAGAATTAAACCAGTTTAGGGGAGACACTAATGTGTGAGCCCCTGCCCCTGTTGGGACCAGGGTCATTCAGTAGAGGGACCAGTCTGTATCCAGGGGCTTCTTGCTTTCACACACCCCTTAGCCAGAGCAGGGGCCTCTGGGCATAGGATGGCGCTACTGGAGACCTGAATGTCTCAGTTATAGAGGGTGGCAATGTCCCTGAGCTGGGTCAGGCCCTATTGGCCTTCTAGGTCTGGGATGTCTTCCATTGTATCCCCGTGTCCTCAGCCCTTGCTGGGCAGGACCCTTGTCCCTGCTGTGGTTTGATTATGAACTAGAATCAGTCTTTCTATAGCTGAGTGACCACACCATGCCCCACTCTGCCCGCTTTGCTCATCTGAGAGACAACCTAGAGGTAGAGTGGTAAAAGGCTTCCTGACCCCTGCGCCTGGTCACACCTTCTCATACCTGTGATCAGGTTGCCTCAGCCTGTAGTGGTGATGGTGGGGCTCGGAGATGGTTACTTGTATTGAGGCTTGGGATGGTACGGTGCTTGACTATCCTCTGAGCCAAACAATAGCCATGCTGGGGTGTTCATTTGTGTTCTCTTGAGAAAGATTGTCTCAGCTGGGCTTGTTGATGGTTTATACCATCACCTGAGTATCCAGCCACTCCCTATCACTATTGCATAGGACACTACCCCAACTGTACATGGGAAGGGCTAGGGTATACAGGCCAAGGTAGACTAAGGGGCTCTATCTATGTAGCTTTGGGAAAGCCATCGTCCCTGCTGAGTGCTGGCTTTGGGGGAAAGAACATCCACACCCCTGAGGTAACCCCTCGTCTGTGCTCTCTAAGAAGAAACCCCAATAAACTCCTTGGTTCCCCAGAGTCAACTTTGGTGGGATCCTGCTTCCTTAGGAGGAGGGGTAGACATTATTATGTGTCCTCTGGGAAAGAATTTTAGCAACAGATGGGGACACTTAGGAGAACTTCATCCAGCCCCTCTCCATAGGACACTTCTCAAGGACTCAGATGCTAGTCCTCTGGCTGCCACAAGATATCACTGGGCGTAAGCACGGGGGACAAGTTATGGGTTAGTTCTCTGTGTTCTAGAAGCAAGTTGGAGAGTCATGTGCTATTACTGTCCGTGTGCAGACGGGTCTCATGCCTGGCTATGTGTAGAAAGCATCTCCTGTCTTCCCAGTCTCCCTTGATGGTCTGCAAACAGACTGCCGGGGTGGGGTAGGGGTAGGTTCCTAATCTTTTTTTTTTCCCAGACAAGGTTTTATATAGACCAGAGTGGTCTCAAATTCGATATGAAGCTGAGGATAATCTTGAACTTCTGATCCTTCTGCCTCTACCTCCCAATTGCTGGAATTACAGGTACATTGGGTATCAAACCCATGGCTTCGTGCATGCCAGGCAGGCTCTCTACCATCTGAGCTACACCCCAGCCTCCCAGGGGTCTCCAAGCAGATTCTATGCCTGAGGGCCAATCTTATCAACATATCTCTGTCTCTTTTACGATCTGTGTACCCTGGCATGTGTCCATATTAGGGGTGCTTTTCCTCCAATCAGACAGTATTTGCTGACCCCTCAGGAGGGCCCTAGTTTATTAATTTATTATCCTGCAAACACCCAAGAGGCTGCTGCAGGCACCAATCTGCCGCTTATACAAAGATGGCATCTGAGGCCCGGAAAGGGCAGGTGTGATGATCTCCAAGGCCATTCTGAGAGTGCAGTGAGCTCCCTGCTCCTCACTCCTAGGGGCACAGACAATGGCGGTTGGACCTCCTGCCTTCTTGAAGTACTTGATGATATTTCTAAGGCCTTTGGAATGCTTTGGTGTGCCCTCCTGCGAGTGTTGCCTTGGAGAGTACTTGGTGTGAGGTGGTGGGGGTGGCCATCTGCAGGGAGGTACCCATCTGCCTCAAAGGAGGAGGTGCTCACCATGGCACTCTGCAGGCCCAGAAGCCAGTATTGCCTGTACAGGCTCATCCCCAAGGGCTGAGGCAATGCTTGAGCGAGAGCCAGACTAGGCTAAGCATCAGCTGACCAAGGAGGCTGTGAGGCTAGCTTGTTTTGTCCAGGCTTCTTGTTCCCATCTTCTCCTGCTATCTTGGCCAAAGAATACCACTACCTCTTAAGAGTGACTATAGTTCCAATTTTAAGGATGGTTCTCCCTGAGAAGAGACCCCGTGGGTGACAACTGTCCAGGCCACAAGGTCAGGCACAGGCCCAACTCCAGAGTCCACGAGGACTATGCTCAAGGCAGCTGCCTGTAGCCCCATGGTACATGTGGAACAGGGCTAGGGAGACCCAGAGGGGGCTGGAGCCAGAGGCCTGGTTTCCTCCTAGAGGGGGAGGTCTGCAGACACTTTCAGGCCTCCAGGACAGTATGGTTTTCAGGGCTGTGGGCTTGCACAGGGTCCTTGTAACAAGACTCTCCCCAGTTCCCCGCATCATGAGTTATTAATACTTACCTAGAATGCACCTGTTATGGTTAGATGGATGATTCTCCTCCCCTCCCCTTCTCCCTCAGCTGAGTCCCCAGGATCCCAACTCAAGAGGCCCAGTGCCTCTGCTGCCCTGACACTCCTACCTTTAGGACCCTGGTCCTTACTTTGTAGGCCCCTTGCACACAGTGGCTCTGTGGTGGGGTGTGTGATGATGTGCAAGGTAGGATGAGCACACTGGGTATGACATCAGAAGTCTCCATAAGGGTCTCTGCAGAGCAGAGCATGGGATGGTGGGGGAAGGCGGTCTCTTCCTTGGAAGCCCCAAAGAGTCTCGAAGAGTCCCTAAAAGTCCTCGGGAAGATGCTGTGTCTTGATGTGCCCAAGTACCATCCTATACCCTTGGTTCAGACAGGGCTTTAGGTGAAGATCTTTTGCCTGGCCCTTCCCAGAAGCCAGGGCTAGTGAGAAGCCTAGGCCTTGCAGGTTTGACCTGCTGATGAATCCCACCATGCTCTGTGTCTTATGCAGAAGTGTGGCTGGCATCCGTCAAGTGAATAGGAGCTGAGAGGGCATGGGGAGGCTGGTGCAGCCCTCTAGCCCTCTTCCTGGCAAAGCGCCCCTCCTGCCTAGCTCCCTCAGTGGAGTAGCCTCTATGGAGCTCTGGAACTATGAGGTTGGGGAAACCCAACGCTCGTTGTACACCCCTCCACACACACCCACACACCCTCATCTCTCTCATACAGAGGTTCTGAGCAGAAGTCCCAGCCAGGGCCAGGCTTATCTGGTGAGCCATAGTTAAACAGCAGTCCTCTTTGGGGATATCCCAGCAACTGTGCTATTCTTGAGGGAAGAGCTGTGGTCCTTTTGCTCAGCCTACACATCTGCAGCATCTTGGGGGAGCACTGTGGCCACTGTGAAGGAAGGGGGAGCCCAGGCAGAAAGCAGGCAGGACCTTCATTTCCAACCTTCCTGTGGGTACCTGCAGGCACATTTGTCCCAGCCAAATTTTGTCCCTGTTACCTGGATCCTGTCCCTGGTGGAAATGGCGGATCTCATCTGCAAGCATCCAGGCCCCTGGACACTTGTGCAACTAGCTCCCCCATTTCAGGGACACTGATCACACCCCTGAAACTCCATTTATGCTTGACTGCCTGAGGCAGGCAGTCCTGTGTGTGGCCAATCAAACAGATAGACCCAAGAGTGGGGAAACGCTCCATCTAAATGAACCATTTGGCACAATTGGACATTTCCCAGGACTCCACCAGGGTGCTGGCTTTGGGAAAATAAGAGCCTAAACTTCTGGTGGAAGAGACCTGAGCCTGCTTTTGAGGGGCACCCGGGTGGTCTGTAGGCTTCGCGCCTTATTGCTACAGCCTGCAATGGTGGCAGGAGGTGGGCAGAAGGGAGGGACTCAGTCTGGGGCTGTCATGCAGGTCGATCCTTCCTTCCACAACTGCCCCGAGATGTGCTAAGGGTGGACCTCCAGCGCAGTTCAGTTTTTCAAGTGGACTGGATTCCCTCTCATGGAAGGAAACATGGGGATGCAGAACTCTGTGTTTAGAAGCCAGAGTGTCTTTACCTAGCATCTCTACACGTGAGTGGACCCTGCGGGCTAGTGTGTGGAGCCTCCATTGGCTGCAACCTCTCCTGGGCATGGCTGAGCCACACCCAGAGCTCGTACTCAGAGCGCTGGGCTCTGGGGGAAGATGGACAGGATGTTTCTGGGACAGACAACCTGCAGCTCCCTTTGCCCCCTTGGCAGTGTCTCCAGCAGCTGCAAGTCTCTTTGTCCAGGACTCTCCACAAGAAAAACAATGTGGAGAGTCCACTACCGGGTGCTCCCTCTGCAACCACCACTTGGCAGCAGCGTTGACTCCCTCGCAGCCTTCCTTTGACATAAGTCTGCCCTTTGCCTTCTGGTGTTTTTTCCTAACTGCGTGTTGCTCTCACCCTCTGCAGATGGTATTCACATGCTGGCCACAGCTCTTAGTTGAACCACCCAAAGCCCTGGCCTCTCACCCTACCAGGAGGGCCCCACCCTGGCCCCTGGCCACAGCCCCTGCTGTGATAGGCTGTGTGCATCCCCCATTGCCTTGCAGCCAAGAGACCCCTGGCCTTGGTGTCTTTTTCTACTGCATCTGCGCATGGCTGCTTATGGCCAGGGACAAGCAATCTTCCTCCCAAATGTGTCTCAGTTCAGAGGGCACTCCCATTCTGTGGCAGAGGCTGGCTAGAGCCGGGTGCTGTCCCCACTAGGGACTCTGTGTCCTCAAGGCATCCTCCTCTCAGCCTCATGGACTTGGAAGTCTGTCATCCATGATAATGTGAAGCGTCCCCTTCTACCTGGGGTCGAATAACCGGAAGAGTCTGGCCTAAGACCTACTCTCCTGTTTGGACATGAAACAGCTTTTATACACTGTTTAAATCCCTGCCCCTCCCCACCTCACACACATACAGGACCCCGAGAGCCGTAACTCTCCTGAGATGTAGAAAGAGGACACAGGTGGAGAGGTGGAGAGCCGGCCATCCTTTTTGAAATGTAGGAATGTTAGAATCTGGATGTCCCAGGCTTGGCCAGTGGTAGGTGTCCTCTGGTCTTGTCCTTTTGGAGGGCAGCTGCTTGGTAACAGAGAAAGAGCAGGCCTGGGTCTCCTCATCATGGAGGATCTGCTGAGATGCTCTTTCCCTGTCAAGGTGAGACACAGGTGTGTTGGGGCCCAGGCACCAGAGCCCAGATAAAGCATGGACAGAGACCGGACTTGAAAAAGTGTGACTCTGTGACAGTGAGGGGTCAATGTGGAGTTCAGGGTGTGCTCGGCAAATGATCCACCTTTTCTGGACTCAGCTTGTAAGGCAATGGAGGAGGACCCTCATAACCAGGACGGCTCTGGAGAGATGGGGCTGAGATGGGATTTAGCTATGGGAGGAGAGGTATGTAATGAACATTACTGCTCGGGGCTGTAGAAGGGGGCCCAAGGTGCTGTGGGGATGGGGAGTTCAAGGTTTGCCTAGTTGAAGGAAGAGAGGAGTGGGTGGCCTTGTCTATTTGAGTCTCACAATGTAGGACATGTGTCCCAGGCCCTAAGGAACGCCACACAAGTCCACACCATTCCAATGGGCTGTGACTGCCCAGTCTGTAGCCCAAAATGGGAGTAATCTTGGGCCTCGGCCCCCTGTGGGACTGGCCTATGAGGGAGGGTGAGGAGAAGTGACTTCTGCTCCTTGGCTCCATGCCACCCTCCAGAGTCACAGGCCTCAGAGATGCTGAGGCTGGGAGCATCCGCCTGGCTACCTCCTGTCCCTTTGGCCACTGGTCACCACCAGCACCGCAGTGACAGTGCAGCTTAGCTTCCAAGGCCGGCTGGGCCAGCAGCCCTCCTGCTTCCTAGTGGATGGAGGCTTCTCTACAGGGAACTAGCCTCTAGCACCTCCATGAGCTGAAACTCTGGGCTGAGCTGGCACCTTCCAATGCTCACCAGGGCACACTGGGCATGAACATGTCCAAGTCAAGGACAGGTAGGTAAAAGGTGGGCAGACCTTTGACATGGGACTATCAGGCTACTCACCTCCTGGCCCCTCTAACCTCTGCAGGGGCACACCAGTATATACACAAGTCATGTGGAAGCAGCTCAAAGTTCCAACAGGTGCTTCTGGTGAAGGCTGGAGTTCCCACCCCATTTCTTCCAGAAGCTTCTATAGAGCCCAGACAGACCCTATGTGTCTTCTCATCTCCCCTTGGCTCCATGTCCTGATGACTGGCTCCCAGTGCTGGTAAAACAGCAAGACCCCAGTGATGAGGCTTGAATTTCCCCTTTAACGCCCAGCCTACACCCACCAAGTTTCAATATACTGACTGTCTCCCAAAGGAAGTACACACAGGCTGACTCGGACTTTTCCTGAGACAGGAGCAGGGCATCTAAGGCCCTGTCAAATACTGTTAAGAGTTTCCAGGCATTGTGTAGCCTGGGATCCATGTGCTCCGAGCTAATGGTCATGAGGCCCATAAAGCACTCCTGAGTTCTCCAAGTCACTTCTCTCCACTGCCAGGCCCAGCATGACCTTGTCCCTGGCCTTCCCAGAGCCAGACCTGCTGACCCTCCCTTCGGGTTCTGCATCTCAGGCCTCACCAGCTCCCCTCCCCAGTGATCTCAGAGCAGTCAAGGAGCTGGGCAGGCTGGCCACATCTAAAGGCCTCATACCTCTTCCACAGGGCCTCTCTGCCCAGCCCTAGAGCCAGACCTGGTCTGACCTGGCCACTTCTCTGAAGACGTCGGACCATGTGTGTGGCAATACTATTTTATTTACTTTGTGTGGAATCCATGAGAGTCATGATTCACAAGGATCATGTGACCAGCCCTGACCTTGATCGGAAGGAAACTGCTTAAAAAAAACAAAACACATCAGAGAAACGAATCACTTGCCGTAGACATCGGCAACGGGGATATTTCATTACTTTAAAAACAAAACAAAATACACAAAAAGCTCTCTTCCTTATCTTCAAAGTGTGGAAGAGAGACAGTCATGTGACTTGACCTCTGCGAACCTGAAACGCCAGCCTCCCACTTGGAACTGAACGGGCGGTGGCGGGCATCTGCATGCGGCTGTTCAGGAAGTGCAGAGTCCTCACTGAAGCAGGATCTTCCCCGCTGTGGGCGAGGCCGTCCACGGACGGGCACACAGACAGGCGCAGGCCAAGACCGCTGAGGTGACTTTGTGGCTCACTTTTCTTCAGGGTAGGCGTGGGTGGCACAGAGTGAATTTCAGAGGAGGTACAGAGGTTTGCCCTCTGCAGAGGACACACAGAAAGGTGGATGCATGGGAGAGGCATGGGTTTGCTGACTCCAAACCAGGGAGAGCACTCGATGGGAGCCGAAAGCCCCTCTTGGTCACTGCTGCGGAAGGCTAAGGCCAGTGGGCTCTTCCCTGAGTGGCAGGTGAGGTCCCTGGGCACCCCTGTGGCAGCCTTTACATCAAAGTCCCCAGACAGTCTTTTGAAGGAGGCTGGCTCTCCTTTTATGGGCGAGGAAATGGCTTTGGGGAACCCTTCACTCCCTGCCAGGGAAGCTCTGGGGAAACTGGCTTCTTAGGTTTGGGATGGTTCCCTCTAGTCCAGGTTAGCCCAGGACGAAATGCAACACAACCTCTTTAGAAACACAAGACTAATATCCAGAGGCTGCTCGGCTCTTCAGGGACTCCAGGGATCTGGCAGGTCTAGCCTGAGGCTAGCCAGCTTCCTTGTGTCCCCCTTGGTGGCCCACCTCTAACCCAGGCTATACTCCTGCATAAGTTTTCCAGGGGACTTGCCATCTTTCTCCCTCCTGGGCAGGGTGGCCTCCAGGGACCTCTGCCAGGCCCTTCCCTCTGTCTGGCCAGCCCCGGCTGTCCCTGACAACCCCAGCCTGACTACAGCGGAAGGAGCCTACATAGTGGAGGCCACAGGTGGATGGGTTCCTGGCACTGTGGGGGCTGATCTCCATCTGAATTAATTTTGTCAAACATGAAGTAGATGGGTTGGGTGTGTTGCTCAGTGGGGCAGCACACACTTGCCTAGCATGAGTGTGGGCCCCACGTTCCACATGCTGCCCCCTTGGCACAGCAAAAACAAAACAGAAATACAGACAAGAGGGCAGGGGAACGTTTTAGGAGCTGACCCCTGATCCAGCCTGCCATCCTCTCCCCATTTCCTATTACCATCCTGTCTCCGTGCCCAGGGTCATCAAAGGCACCAGCTCCAGGAGACCCTCTTTGGCCTCCTGTGCAGCAAGGGCTTCATACCACTTTTAGCAAAGACTCAGAAGCCAAGACCAAAATCTTCCCCTCCTGAATTTAACCTGCTCCCCTCTCTGACCCCAGCTGGTCAGGAACCACATAGCTCCATCTACAGAGGCGGGCCAGGCCTCCTGGCTGGCACTTGAGGTGGAACTTTCTGGGGAAGCAGCGTCTTCTCTGTACCCAGTGAGGACCCTGGCCCAGGCGGAGGAGCACACATTCTACTCCAACCCCGACATCTTCTCTTGCTTCCACCCCCTCCCCCAACACTGTCCCCTCTACTTGGAGAGTGAGTCAGAAACGAGTAGCCCTTTCCAAGGTAGGTACCATGCCTCACCAGTGCCGGCACACACGCACACATCAAAGGTGTCCTTCTCTACCAGAGCCCCAGTGACATTAGGCAATGTCGTCAGCACAGACATTAGTGGTGGGGCATGCGCACACAGGCGTGCTGGTCAATAGCATTAAGTGTCATTTTAAAAAATGGGTTAAATAAGCCTCGTGGCCAAGGGATGGTGTGCGGGCTGATTACCCGTGATTTGTATGTCCTGGCGGTGGGAAGGCTAGAAGTCTAATGACTGAATTATCACCCTAATGCCTTTTGCTGGCTGGGAATAATCCTGGGGTAACAGCTGCCACAGGGTATTTGGCTGGTCTCCTCTAATTGCATCCAGATTAAGGTTGCTGTGTTCCGCGTGCAGGGCCTCCCCGCTCCTCAGAGCAGAGCAGGGCTCAGGGAGCCCACACACCACGTCTGTCCGGCTGCAGAGGCCCCAGCTGGCCTAATGCCGCAGGTAACACCAGGATCCAGGAGTCCACGGGACTAGGGGGGATACCTGGCACAAGGCTGTCGCTGACCATTCTGGGTCAGGTCTCGGGGAGCAATGGGAGCTAGAGGTCCTTGCTCTCTAACTGAGACTCTCCAGGGTGAGTGAATCCCTGGACTGCTCCCCCTGTCCCCAACCCAACACAGCAGAGTGGATGTGAAGGAGATGGGGTGCAGCCCAGGAGTGTGATCTTGGGAGGGGGAGGGTAGGAGCTGGCTCCTCCTCCCTGGGAAAGGAGTGATCTGTATCTAGATTTCCTGGGGTGGTAGGCAGACGGGACCCCTCTGAATTACCAGGCTTCTGCTACATGACTGCTGAGAGAAGCCCAGAGACGAGAGCTTGCTTCCTCAACATCGTGGCTTCGGCTGTGCAACCTGCTTTGCCCCTCAGGTGGTCAGCAAGTGCGGTATTCACCAACACTTAGAAAAACACTGCACGTTCCTGCTTCTACCATCAGGGGGTGACCCAAGACCCAGAGGCCAGTGCTGCCACACACCCCCACCGGGACTTCAGAGGTGGTGACCCCAGAAGAGAGTGAGTAATCCTATCCAAGACCAGAACCACCCAGCCTAGACTGCTGACCCAAAGCTGTGTGTGCCAGCTTGGTGCACATGGTTCTAGCCACTGAGGCTGTGTCCCGTATTCTGTTACCGTGGTGCTGGACAGCGGATGTGCCTGTTTGTGAACCTAGCTTCCAGAAAGGTCAGAAGCTAGAATAGAAAACAAGTCGGATAAAAAGGCCACTCTCAGGACTTCACTGTTGCTCATAATGGACAGTACCCCCAAGATCTCTATCCTAGAAGGACCCACATCCTCAAACATGCCTGCAGAGAAGGGGCGGGCTCATGGAGAAGGGGAGTGGCCGTATGAGACCGCCTCTTTCATTCTGATCAGCTCCTTCTAAACGTGGCACCGTGGCACCGTCCTGCAGTGCCACTCTCAGTGAGAAAAGTCAACAGCAGGGCACCTCCGCCCACCCCTGCCCTCTGCATTCCCACAAGGATTCAGCCCTTCATGGAGGGTTCAAGGCTCCTTGCTTGCACCAGCTTTTGGGACACTGGCTAGGAATGCTCTGGAACATACCTTTATCCAACCACAACCCTCAGCTTTAGAGGGTGGAGTGTGGAGGTGACCTTTTCCTTCTTAAGAGGCAGAGCACCCCAGTGTGCTGAGCCAGCAGAGATGCCAAGGGTCAGAAGCCCCCTTGCATAACAGGGACCCAGGTCCTGCATGGAGACAGGAGGCGCCTCCACAGCTATTTCAGATGCCTCTGTCTTGGCTGGGGATTTATATACCCCCTTCCCCAGGACCAGGCCTTTTCTCTTCAGAGGACCTCATGGTTGCACATACCACACACCTCAACCCTTTTAGGCTCCAGTTGGTTGCTCTTTTTGGTAGAGGGGAAGAACCTCAGATCCTAAGGGGAGGACCCCAGTGGGAGGTACATCTGACACTTGTCCACCAGCCTGTGCCTCTGGCTCAGGGTGGACATGTCCTTCCCAACACTCACATGGACACTGTGGGAAGCTCAGGTCTGAACATCTGTGCGTTCTCGTTCTCTCTCTCTCTCTCTCTCTCTCTCTCTCTCTCTCTCTCTCTCTCTTTCTCTCTCTCTCTCTCTCCCCCCTCTCTTTCTTTTTTGGAGTGGTGTCTTCACACCAGTCTTACAGCTGTGACCAAGAAGCTTCAGAAATATGCCTGACTCACTCAGGACAGTCGTGCTCCTCTGTGACCCTTGGTGTGAGGGTGAAGCCTCTTCCAGACCCTGCTTTGCCTACAGCTCCGTGGAGGGACTCTGGGCTCTGCTGGAATCCCCCAGCCAGCTAGCCAGCAGCCTGTATTCCAGTGCGGTAGCCCGACATCCTGGGCCAGCCTGTCAGGAGCTGAATTCTCGGCACATCTGATACCTGCTGTCACTTCTAGAGTCTGATTCTGTCATCATGGTGACAAGGTTCTCTTCACATTGGCCAGAGGCCTTTCCTTGTATTTCTAGATTCTGTTCCCTCCATGTCCATTCCCACCCCCTCCCACTTGCCCAGGATCTCAGGGAGTTGCTCTTGCTCCGTGTCAAGGGCAGAGGCTTTCCTATCTGCGGAAACCAAAGGCCTCCCGCGGTGCCTTTGGGCCCTTCTTGCCTTCTCTTGGGGGCTTGGGTGACGGCATCTCCATTGTGCCCCCATAGGGACAGTTCTCTGAGCCCGGGTGGTGGCCGGCACACTCCACAGCTGGCATGTACCCACTGTCCCACATGCCTGTCCCACACAGCTTACACAGGTCATGTAGGCTGCAGGGGATCCGTGGCAGAAGACGGAACTGGTACAGGAGACTCCTGGCCTGCAGAGAGAGGAAAGACTAAGGGGACATCCAGGCCATCGGGACACAAGGGAATAGTGGAAGAGCATGGTAGCAAGGGCCACACCCATGGGCTCTCTACGTGGGACAGTACAGTGGCCTGGGTCTTCACTGGCTGCCAAAAAGGGACCATGAGATACTTGGGCAGTTAAAGACACATAAGTCCCAAATGACAGTGAGGATGATAAGAGGCAGAATAAGGCCCCACATAGCCCTTCCTGTCCTTTGCAGGACCCCTCCAACCCAGACCCAATCCCTGCTGGATAGTAGAAGGCCCCTGTACTCTGCCCCTGCCTCACAGAGCTACCTGCACCCCTGCAAGGTTTGTCTGGGGAGTCCAGTGCAGTGATGGGTCTGAGGACTCCTTCTCTTCCCCATGGACCACCAGAGGACTGGAATTCAAAGCACTGGAGGCTAGACTGTGGGAAGCAGGAGGTGACTGAGATTCAAGGTCCCCTTTCTTCCAGCCACGGATAAGAAGCTACGTCCGCCCTAGGCTCTGCCTCTCCTTCCTCACTTTCCTAGTTCCGGACTGGAAGGAGGCACTCCTGGGTGGGAACTGGCTGGCATTTATGCTTTGTAGACGAAAGAGGCTGTGTCCAGTGATGGCCCCCTGAGGACCATGGGGACAATGTAGAGACTGGGCTGATGAGGGTGCATCAGGTGCCAATCCCTATGGACTTCGTAGAGAAAGCCCAACAGGTTAAGTGAGGGTCAGGATAGAGTTCTGCATGTGGGGTGGTGCCCATGTGCCGAGGTGGGGCTCTGGGATGTGAGAGGGACTCTGTACAAGCTGAGTCCATGTACTGGGTAGAGTTCTGTGGTGTGGACAGGGCTCTATGGGCAGGGATGGGGCTGTGAAGTGTAGGTGGGGTTCTGTATGCAGGGCTGGGTCCTTTAGGTATGGGCAGGGCTTCACAAGTAGGCGTGGATCTGTGAGATGTGGATGGGGCTCCAGGTACAGGGGTGGGGCTGTACAGTATGTGACCTGCTTTGTACAGGGCAGGCCTGACAGGCCAGGCCAGGGTAGCGCCCACCTTCCTGAGGACCAGTTCTCCATTCATATGCATGGCCAGGTTTCCAAAATGCAGAAGCATCTGGTCTGTGGCCAGCTGTTGCTCGATGACATCATCTCCATAGATGGCCACAATGGCCACACAGATGAACAGGTGGAAGTAATCCGTCTGTGGGGAGATAGAGAGCTCAGAGGGGCCCTGCCAAGTCTGAACAGTTCAGCCATGAGTGGCTGAGACTATCTGGGACTGGGTCTGTGCTCAAAGGTCCTGTGCGCCTGGGAAACCTGCACCCCTAGTTCATCCTCCATTTCCCCACCTGAAGACAGGGCCAGTGTTGGCAGCTGCATCCTGGGCTGCTGTGACATACTAATGGATGATACTGTGCCACACACCCTGGCTGTTGGTGCTCTCTTGGGAGGTGTCTGTGATGAGGGAAAAGAATACCTTCCTCCCTAGCCTGTCTGAACTCACTGCAGGGTCTCCTTCACAGTGGTCTTGAGGGTGTCACATATGTGCAAAGGGCTGACCAGACTGCTTCCTGAAGGCTGTAGAAGATGCCAAGGAAGAAGTTCTGGCAGCCTACTTCCTGGTGGTGTGTCCTGCATCAGCCAAGCATCCTTAGCATGTGCCCCCACTCTGTGGCTGGTGGCTGAGCATGTGGAAGATCTCTCCTAGGTGACTCCCTGGTGGCCCTATGAAGGGCTGCTGCCACCCTGTTGCTCCTAACCTTCTTTCCAGATGCCCACAGTCCCTCCCTACCCTCCATTAGAGCCACTTTGTGGTGCTCTCTTCCTGGACACCTGAAGGTGCCTCAGTCCTGAAGTAGAAGGATGGGGGTTCTAGGAAGTACCTGTTGAGTATCCTGATAACACCATGTGGGCTGTCACCTCCCAACCAGACCAGCAGTGTGCAGGGGCTGTGGGTGCTTAAGTCCCCATCCCTGGCCAGCCCACCCTCTTCTTCCGAAGGAACGGGAGGGAGAGAGGGTGAGACACATTCTCTGGAGACCAGACCAGAGGACACGGAAAGAAGTCCCAGCTCCGAGCAGGTGCATGGCGCAAGCCACAGCCCAGAGCACTGCATGAAGCCTTGCCTTCCAAAGCTTAGGCCTCACCTGGCAGTGACTCCCCTCTAGAGCTCACTCCTGGTTCATCCCTCACCTTCCCTTCTTCCCATTCTCAGCTGATGGGGGAAGGGGGATGTTCCAGATGTGACCACTAATCCCCAAATCTGAAGGCAACATGAACTTGCTTTGTGGGTCTTGAACAAGATGGCGGCCAACAGGGGCTGAGGAGCAGGTGCTGCCAACAGCCTCAGAGGACAGCTGGGTTATTTCCTCATGACTCGGCCTCCCTGGCCACTCAGAATATCCATCTAGAATAGTCCTTAAGTCTAGGATGCTCTGGCAAGCAGGTGGGCTGCTGTTGCAGGTGGCAGAGGGAGGGTGACTTCAGTGTGTGCTTTTCACAGCTGGGGTTAGAAGTGGAGGAGGACAGAGCTGTGCCCTGGACACACAGATGGTACTGTTTTTTGTTTGTGCAAGCACATGTGTGCATGTACATATGTGCACCCACATGAGGCTAGAAGACAGTATCTCAGGGTCTCTCCCTGGGACCTGGAGCGCAGCAATTAGGCTAGACTGACTGGCTGTCTCTGATCCCCCAGTACCCTGGTTATAGGCATGTACCACCACAGCTGTTCTTTGGTTTGTTTGTTTGTTTGGAGACAGTTCACACTGTGTAGCCTTGACTTTCCTGGAACTCACAAAAGTCTGTCTGCCTCTGCCTCCGGAATGCTGGGATTAAAGGCGTGTACTACCGTACCTGGCATGCCTGGCTTTTTTAAAAACATGTGTTCGGGGACTCCAGTGTAGATCCACAAGCTTGCATGGCAAGCACTTTACCCAGAGTCATCTCCCCAACCTTTGCTATTATTATTATTGTTGTTGTTATTTTAAGGCTGATGGAGTCAAAATGGCTCTCCTACTTTCTCACACTGATGGCCTAGGCATAGCTTAGGTGGCATGTAGAGTCAGCCCCATGGTCAGAGGGGAGTCAGTGGAGGAGAAACTGATTAGGCTGAATCCTGAATGCCTGCATCCCTGATCCAGGCTCTCTCTGGAGCTGTGGGAAGGCAGGAGCTCAGGGTGGCCCAGCAGTCCCAGGGGGCAGGGCAGCATTGCACTGGCCACAGCATGTGAGCACACAGATCCTGGGCTGCTGTGACTGTCCTGTGGTGCCGATATCCCTCCCACTGACCGGCTGTGACAGAAGGGGGTGCAGGCCAGAACGCAGTAATGAGCATGTCAGCCAGCAATTTACATTGATTTCAATTACGTGGGAGGGGAGGTCTGAAGCCAGCTGCACAGGCCTGGAAAATAGTGGCTGTGAGAGGCTGTGGTGGTGGCGGGTGGATGGGGTGAGGAGGAGGCTTGGGGTAATCCCAGGACCCCACCATCCCCACAGGCTAGGCACAGGATGGTAACTGCACTCATGGGTGGCACCTGCCCCCTCACCTGGTAGTGGGCCCAGCAGGCCTCCCAGATGCGCAGGGCCTCAGCCTCAGGAAACTCCCGTTTGAAGCAGAGTAGGAGCCAGCGGTGGCAGAAGAGCATCTGGAGTCCATCCTCGCCCAGCGAGACCAGGTGCTGGTAGAAGCGCTGGTGCGTCAGCCGGAGCAGCTCCCGCAGGTACAGCTGGGATGGGGGAGGGGAGCGTGGCGTTACCCAGGCTCTGGGAAAGCCTGTTTACCGGGGCCAGGAAGACCGGTACTCAGAGTACCTTCAACACCAAAAGCACACACAGGAAGTCTCTCTGTCTGCCAAGCACATCAGCCAGCTACTATGTCCGTCTGTCTACCACTGGAACCTTCTCTCTTTCTCTATCTCTCTATCTCTCTCTCTCTCTGTGTGTGTGTGTGTGTGTGTGTGTGTGTGTGTGTGTGTGTGTGTGTGTGCAGGCCAGAGGTTGACACTGGGTGTCTACCTTATTTTATTTTTAAAAAAGATTTATTATTAAAAAAATTGAACTTATCTATTTTATGTGTATGAGTGATCTGCCTGCATGTGTATGTCTGTGTGACACACTGGTGCCTGGAGTTCATGGAGGCCAGAAGAGAGAGTTGGATCCCCAGAAACTGGAGTTACAGATGGTTGTGAGCAATCATATGGGTGCTAGGATCCAAGTTCAGGTCCTCTGCAAGAGCAGTCAGTGCTTTTAACCACTGAACCATCTCTTCAGCCCTTATTTTGTTATTTTAAATTACTCAAGTAGAGATGGGTCTGTACACATGACTTCAGGTAGCCAAGGAGGCCAGAGCAGTTAGCTCTAAAACTGGAGTTATAGGCAGTTGTGAGCTGAATGATACACGAGCTGGGAATCAAACCCAGGAGCAGTACATGCTATAAACCTCTGAGCCCACCTTTTTTTTGGAGACAGTCTCTTACTGAACCCAGAGCTTGCCAATTAGCTGGACTTGCCAATTAGCAGGGATCCACCTGTCTGCGCATCCCCAGTGCACACCCAGCATTTCCCCAGGTGCTGAGGGTCTGGAGTCCGGGCCTCATGCTTGTATGAAAGGAAGTTTGCAGAGTGAGTCATCTCCCAGCCTCCACCACTGGAATCTTGCTCACACCAGTCTACCAGTTCATCTTAGATTTAAAGATATTCTAGGAGACCACGGTATAGCCCTAGGCATAGAATGATCTCCTGGGTGGTCAAGGAGGCTGACTCAGTGTGAAGTCATCCCCCAGCTTCAGCCGACCCCCAGGAGCTGTTTCTAAGGTATGCCTGACCAGGCAGGGCAAGCAAGGTTGTTGATGAAGCCCCAGCTAAAGCCCCTTCCAGCCCACCACGATCCAGCAACTCCCAGGGCTGGTTGAGGGAGGGTACGTGTCTGAGTTTCAAGACCCCGGATTCCGTGTGTCAGGTCGCCAGGTTGCATGGGACTTGACAGAGGCTATTTCTGGCAGCACCAGGTGGGGGCTGCTGACTTCACTGACGCCACCAGAAAACCAATCTCCAGCAGCTAATGAGTCACCGGCCATGTGCCGCCAGGCTGCCAGGGTGATGGCGTCAGACCCTGTAATTGCCTCCCTGGGTACCGTGGAAACCTGACATCACAGGGATGCATGATGAGGCAGGGGCCCGAGTGTCTGGTTGGGGTCAGTCGTCTGCTGTGGAGCAGGGTCAGAGGCTCCACAGTGGGGCCTTGGGACTGTGCACCACTCCCAAGCAAGCACACTGCTGTCCCCAGTGCCTGGAGTTGTGTGGCTCTGGAGTCCAGGAGTCCACTGACTGGCCAGGGTCTCCACTCTGTGGCTCATGGAAGGTCAAGGCCACCGTGTAGCTGACAGCTCTCTAATGGATATCCAATCTGCACAACTGCCAGGGTGCCCTGTACCTCCTGCTGCTGGCTGCTTTTACTCGGACCTTCTAGCTCCCAGTGGTTGATCTATGGGCCATGCCTCTTGTCCTCCTCCCTCAGCTCTGCCATCACTCACTGCATGAGGCACACACAACATCCAGCAAGAGGTCACTGAGCATGATGACCCCAAACCCTCTGTTCAGCCAAGTCTCCAACGCTTGGGACCCATATGGAATAGAGACAGCCATCGGAGGAGGTACTTGTGCCTCCTGTCCCCAGAGTCCAGTGCCCTCTGCTCATATGTTCACTCTGTCAGCCTGCCTGCTTCTAGACCAGGCCATCTGCAGGACGGAGGGCAAGCCACCCACATCCAGGGCCTGGAACCAGGCAGGAGCTAGACACAAACACAGGCGCCTTTCAGTGACAAGTCCAGTCCCCAGCCAGTCGGTGCTTCCTGGTTTATGTACAGTTGATCTCTGTGGCGAGGACTTGTGGCCAGTGTTAGCTGAGCCTCACAAAAAGGTCAGCTTTTTGGGGGTGGAAGTGTGAGATTTGCCTGTTGGACATCTGGGTAATATTGGAGACCTTGTGTCCCCACTGCATACAGCTGGTCTGGCTGTCTGTAGTGGGCTCTGCTGGTCACACACCTGAGCCAGGTAGCGTGGACCTCCTTTTCCTTTCCCCATCCAGGAGGCTGAATTGTGATGGCCCTGCAGGGTGAGGCCTTAAATAGTCAGTCTCTAGAGTTTCTGGAGGAATGGGTTAGAGGCTGGCCCAGACCCAAACACACATCTCCTGTAAGTGGCTACCTGGCCCTTCCCAGAAGACCCATGTCCTGTCAGTAGGACCCTGGTTTTTTGCCTTACTGACCCTTGATGTCATGACTGCATTTCACCATCAAGACCCCTGGCAGCAGCTGGGCAGTGGTGGCCCATGCCTGTAATCCCAGTACTTGAGAGGTGGGTCTCTGAGTTCGAGGCCGGCCTGGTCTACAGAGTGAGTTCCAGAACAGCCAGGACTGCACAGAGAAACCCTGTCTCAAAAAACAAAAACAAACAAAAAAACCAAAAACCAAAACCAAAAAAACAAAACAAAACAAAACAAAACCAAAAAATCCACTGGCACCAATAGGAGGCAGTGTGCTGTCTCTCTGAACGCTTCAGTACACAGACAGACAGACAAGCACACACACATACACATGTGCACACCAATGTAAACACACATATCCACATATACAAGGCACCAATATATGCATGCCCACACAGTACACAGTGATATACACACACACACAAAAAAAAAACTTGTGTGGGAGCTTGGTTCCATGCCTCCTCACCACAGTACACATACTAAGTACACACACACACACACACACACACACACACACACACACACACGCCTCACCAGCTGTCTTTCCATGTCCTCGTCCCGGGGAGAGCTAACAAAGATGGTGTTCTGCATCAAACCCACGAAGCACCAGAAAGTGTCTGATTCATCCAAGACCTCAGCCAGGATGGGCGCCACCAGGTCTGACATGCCCTGTGAGTAGCCGATGGCTGGGTTGTACACAGCATAGTTCAGCAGGATCCTCCTGGCAGGGCAGTGGGGAGCAGAGGCGGCTTGACCCATCCCACCCTTGCAGTCCCCGTTAGGGCCTGCTGTGCAGGTGCTGGGGCCCCTCCTCCACCGTGGTCTCAGGGGAGGCAGCCCCCAGTGGCAGGTGTCACACAAGGCCCTGACTATCTCAAGGGTGTGGGTTACTGACTGGGTGAAGTATGCACGCCTTTAATCCCAGCACTCAGTAGGCAGGCAGATCTCTATGATTTTGAGGCCAGCTTGGTCTATATAGAGAGTTCCAGGACAGCCAGGACAGCATAGAGAAACCCTCCCTCAAAAAAAAAAAAAAAAAAAAAAAAAAGCTCTGGTGGAAGTCAGTGGGACTCACTTTGCAAGGGGTAACAGCACTTGCCAGAGCCAAGAGCAGGGGCCGGGCAGGAATGTGAGTCCAACTTTCTTAATGGTTCACTGTCTGTGACAAAGGGTGGGCTGGCTGGGCCGTTTCTTAGGGACTATTAATTTTGTGCAGTTATTTGCCAGGCTGCAGCAGAATGTCGAAGACGGCAGCCTCTGGCTCAGTGTGGCGTTATCAGAGGTGGACCATCATCAGGAGATGAGAGCACACACAGCAGCATGGGGAAATGCTGTCCTTAGTGAGCAGGGGCCAAGCAAGGAGATCGATGGGGAAGCTTTGCTGGGGCCCTCAACTGGGACAGAGTGGCTGCTGAGGGGTCAGGAGTAAAGTAGCTTATGGGTCCCCTGTTCTGGTGGAGTGCTGCATTAGCAGCCAGGGAGTCGAAGAGGGCCACAGACCTTCACACAGGGAGGCCAGAGTCACCAGGTACCTCATGCTCTCCACGTTCGGGTTGTCCTCCCCTCGGAAGAACTGGTTGTTCCTATCTGTGCGAACCACGTCTTTGTCCACAGTGAACTGCACGTTGCGCCAGAAGGCTCTCTGCTCCTCGGGAGTCATGGAGAGCCTGTGGGGCACACAGCACTGTCCTGAGGTCAGCTGTGGAAGGGGGTTGTCCTGGAGTACCCAAGGAGGGGACAGTACAGCAGACCACGGGAACCTGGAGTAGCTGCACACTCCAGGAAACAGAAACCTGTGCTCTGCTGAGCTCCAACCTCTGCTGCTAGGGCTGTCAGCACCAACAGGGTGTGTGTGTGTGTGTGTGTGTGTGTGTGTGTGTGTGTGTGTGTGTGTGTGTGTGGTGTATTGAAGGCTCTCCTCATGTTAACTCAAGTCCAGCCCCACAGAGGAGAGCTGACTGCAGCCTGTAGGTAGTGAAACCCATATGGGAGGCAGCCTTCAGCCCTGAAGTCAGGTCCCCAGACCAGTTTGCAGTTGGTGAACACGGGCCCCTAGTTAAGTTTGTTGAACACATATTCTAAAATCCTTGGCATGTGAACTGAGGAGCCTGGACCCAGGCGCTGGGGGTGCGGTGTAGCGACCGACCGCCTTTATCCTGCCAATGGTGCTGGCTCTTGGGAGACTCGCGCTCCAAAGAAACCATGGTTCAGGGGATACACAGTCACCTCTGACTCCCCGCATGGTCTGACGGGACTCCTGGGGTGCACTGCACCTTTTTTCCTGGATCGCTGCATATTCCTTTCGCTTCTGCTCCCGCAGCGCCTCACGCTCCTCCGATGTGGACTCGTGGCTATAATAGTGCAGCAGGAAAGGCCAGACCTCCCCCCGGATCGACACATCAATGCCACCAAAGAAAATGGCCTGGAGGGAGCAGCACAAGTTGAGGAGTGGGGGACAGAGTATAAAACAGGGCAGCTCAAAGAACCCCAAATCCCCAGAGAAGGGTGTTGTGGGGCCTCTGGCGCGCCCGCCTCGATTCAGACCCCGGCAATTTGCACATGTTTACAAGGGGAAAGTGCTGGAGAGGCATTCCCATACAGGATACAAACTGGCTCATTTCAATGTCAAAGCCCCCCCGGGGTGGCACTCTGAGATCAACGCGTCATTCTCCTGTCACGGACTAATCCTGGGGGTTTCAATACTTCAGAGTCTGCAGGCCCCACATGGGATCCCCAAACTTGTGGAATTGTCTCCTCAGTGAAGCCGCTTGACTGCTTCATCAGTGCACTGAACAGAACCCAACACTGGGACCGGCCCTCCGGAGGCAGTGGTCCGCCACCCACCCACCCACCGTCCTCGGCTTGACTACAAGGGCTCCCGGAGGCTGGCCAAGTGGCCGCGCCATACCTGGCGAAGCTTGTATTCCTCCTCCACCTGGCCCAGATCATTCAGGTGGTTGAGCCAGGCGGACACGTCCAGCCTCCGGTACAGGCTCTCTTCCGGGTGGGTCTCAGAGGATGGCAGCTTGGGCCGTCTGATGGAGAACTGCATGCATGTCCTCTCATCCGTGACCTGCTGGATGGGTGGGAGGAGCCCGGGTGGAGAGCAGGATCTCAATATCTTGGGCTTTTGAAGCCTGGGATGCGTTCCCAGGATGTCAAAGCCACTCTCTCCTCTGGGAGGAGGGGAGGCGCTATCCCTGCACACAAACTCCTAAATGGCAAGTGTAATTAGACACAATTAAAATGAAAAAACCTTCATCCTCAAATCGCTCTCCCTTTGCAGCTCACAGCCTCCACCGCCCCCACTCCCTTTCCTGCCCCAGCCGCAAAGAAAACCAGAATTAATACCCCTTACGGCCCAACTTCCCTCTGCCAGGGAGAGCCTGCAATAGATTCCATTCGATCGGCCACATACAAAGGCCCGCTGTTCGGCGAGCGGGGAGCCAGCCTGTCAGATTGTCTCCATGCGCAGTCACGAGTCCAGGGCGAAACCGCAGCTGACATTTAATTCAAAAATCAAAGGTTGCTCGATGCAGGGGGGCACATGCCTCTATCGTAATAAGGGGAGCCGGCAGGAGGCTCTGCGGGTTGGGCTGTAAAGTCAGCCCCCGGTTCTAATAAGCACATACAGTACCTTAAACAGGTGATTAAAGGGCTCTTATTGCCTCTGTATGCAGAATGAGCAAAATATGGCAGGAAGCCTTGTCAAAACATGAGTGTTCAAGTGTCAGAGTGACTTTCAGAAAGGCCTGGGCACACATTTCAACCTCCGAGCACATTGCTGTCAGCCACTGCAAACCGCCAAATGCCACAGTCCTCAGAGGGGAGTCCCTGGAGCCAGACCCGTGAGGAAGGTGTCCCCAGCCAGTCCCAGACCCATGGGGCTGGCAGCTGGTATCCTGAGAGAGGTGTTTCCACCCCTCACCCTAACCAACCATGTCCACCCCACCCTCTGCTGGGCTACCTGGTCCCTGAGGTGTGTCTCCGTGCAGAATTTCCAACGCTGGAACACCTCGGAGAGCTTGTCCAGGCCACCGTGGTGGAAGTGAAAAATCTTGTACTGGCTTTCTCGGCTGGCCACCACCAGCTGGCCGCTCGTACAAGCCTCGTCACTACAGGGCCACAGGGTGGGGGGAGGGATGAATGGGTTAACACAGGTTTTGATTTCTGAGTTTAATCAGAGCACGCTGTCAGCCACCTCAGGCAGGAAACAGTGCGTCCCAAGGGAGTCTGGCTGCTTGTGTGAGGAGCACAGTCAACCAGACTCAGCATTCCCTCTACCTAGGAAGCAAAGGCAGCTGGATCCAGGGCTCTCCTGGCACGCCATTCCTGAGCTGCCCAGGAGACCTGGAGGAGGGTGCCAGGGCTGGCTGGATGCAGATCTGGACCCTGCAGGGGGTTACTCAACTTCCTCTACCCTCATGGCTGGATCATAAGGGGCCACAGGAGAGGGTTTCCCAAAATCTACTTCAAGGCTGTCACCCGACCACCTCAGCACCCTCAGGGATTCCTACAGGGATTTTTGGTGGGTGCTGACTTGGACTAATGTGGGAAATCATAGGTAGGAGGAGGCAGCGACTGGGGTCTGTGAAGGAAAGGCCACCTCCATCTAGAGGCCAGTACAGTGCCAACCATGCAAATGACCTGTGGAGTCCTAAAGCCCAGTAGCCTGCAATGTCCACCAGCAGCTCTCTCCTGGTGTGGGCCTTCTTTCCTGAAGGTTAAGCAGGGTATTGGGGGACAGACAGGGGCGGCCTCAAGTGGGATACCACTGATGACGGTGGATGCAACTGCCAGCATCGACTAGACCAGTTGCAGCCCTTTGCTGCCTGACAGACTGGAAATGCACATGGCTACATGTGCCCCCCCATGTGTGCATATGCATACATACACACACATACATGTAGGCACACATACTTACATACATGCTTCCAGGAAGCAGAGGATAGGTTCTTACCTGAAGAAGAGTCGCAGTGAGCGCATGTGGCCCAGGTCCACACGGAACACACCGCAGATCTGCTCCAGGGCACATCCCCGCTGTGGCTCATCCCAGCGGGGTGTCTGCAGGAGGCCATTGCTGTCGGGGAACCGCAGGTTGGCATCCGAGCTAGAGGGGGAGCTGGCAGAGCAGGTGGTGTGAGGACCTCATCTCTCCGCTACGCCAGCCCAGGGGAAGGATGGGGAGGGGGCATGTAACCTACACCCCGAGCTTAAACACGCAGGACATGACGGAACACGCTTTGCCAGAAGCTGCACCCCGGATGCAGGTGGTTGAAGAAATGAGCAGGTTGGTCCCATTACTCTCTGTGCATGGTGATACTTTGGTTTGAACAGAAAAGCATTATATTCACGAGGAGACTCCAAGGTACCTTGATATGGGCAGGAGGTTGTCAGGATGGCAGAGGAGACTAGTGCTCCCACCTCCTGAGTGAACAGAGGCGAGCGACCAAGCCTCTCTGAGCCTCCACGTTTTATTTGTGAAGTGACGGTAACAACAAGGAGATGTGTGGAATAAGCAACTGTCAAGTGCTTGGTCCCTGGAGCCCATGAAGGGCAGCTGCCCTGTCACAGTCTTAGTACGGGGCTTCTACCTAGGTGTGGATTTCTTGTTTGTTTCTGAAAAACAATGTTTATGTGAGGAAACACGTGGGCTACTAACATTAACTATACGGCTCGCGTAATGACATGAGGGCATGGGCTTGGCCACTTCCCATGTGCTGGGGGGAAGAGTATGCATGCATATGTGCTGGGGGTGTGCATGAATATGTGCTGGGAGATGTGCATAAATATTGCTGGGGGTGTGAGCATGCATATGTGCTGGGGTGTGTGCATGCATATGTGCTGGGGGTGTGTGCATGCATATGTGCTGGGGGATCTTCCTCCATCTCTCAGGGACCCTGGAGCTCACTGATTGGCCAGACCGGCTGCCCAGCACAGGTCCAGAGCTCCTCTTCTCTCTGCTTTCTGCAATGCTGAGGTTACAAGTGCATGTCACCAGGCCTGGCTTCTTTATGTAAGTGTGAGGGATCAAACTGAGGTCCTTAAGCACTTTACCCACCGGGCCCTCTACCCAGCCCTCGTTTTTGTTTTGATTTTGAAGACAAGGTTTCACTGTGCAGTCCTGGCTGTCCTGGAACTTGCTATGTAGACCACGTTGGCCTCGAACTCACAGATCTTCCTGCCTCTTGAGTGCTGGGCTTAAAGGCATGCGCCACCACCACCTGGCCCTCATGTGTTTTTATGCCACATGATCTTATTACAGGAGTAGTGGGATTACCCACTGTTCAGAAAATGAAACTGAGGCCCAGAAGGGCTACGTAATTTGCCCAAGGTCCCACAGCTAGCGAGGAGTGGAGCTGAGACTGGAACCTAAACTCTGTCCTCTGAGTGTGCAGTATGGGTATGCCACCCCATCATTCTACGGTTTTTGCTGTTGTTCTAATCCGTGAATTAGCTGCTCTCTGCTAGAGCAGAAGATCCAGTGTAAACCACCCAGTGAACAGGTCCCTGGGAAGCTGGTCCAGCCCCTCCTCTGTCAGTTATCAAGGAGAAAGCAGGGCCATTCAAACCCTTCACAGTCTCCAGAACACCAGGCCAGTTATGATACGGCTCTCCTTCCCAACCTGTGTCAGGAAGTCAGGCCAGCAGGGTCCCCCCACAGGTCCAGAATGCACCCCGGTCTTCCTGAGTGGACCCTGCTGCTGCACACTGTAAAGTCCTCATCCACAGTCTAGGTGAGAGTCTGCCAAAAGCTGTTTCCTGTCCCACCCTGCATGTATTGATAAGCTGTGTGCAACTATAACATCAGGCTGCAGCACCATCCTCCAACACTTCTACAACCTCCTAGAAACCCACAGAGCAGGCAGCAAGATACTGAACCAGGGTACAGGCAGAAGGCCCCTGCAGGTTCCTGGGAGTTGGGAATGGAGTAGGAGGTAAGATGTTTCTGAAAAACAATGGTTATATGAGCAGGCTTCTTGTTGTAAAGTCAACATGGTGACATTCAGGAAAAGGAGAGCTAGGCAGACAGTTAGAATACCAATGCTGGAGGAGAGGAGACACTATGGTACACAAAACAATAAAACCCTCTGTATGACACCACAAGGTTATTTACACACTTGCTCAAACCCAGAGAACACATCACAGCAAGACAATGCCTTGTGCAAACTGTGGACTTCTGGGTGATAACGATCCATTAGTGTAGGTGCATCCACTGTCTCACGGCTGATGTTGTTGCTGGGGTGGCTGGGTCCCCACGGGACCAAGGACACATGGGAAATCTTTGCAGTGAACCTAAAACTATCAAGCTAAAAGTCCATCAAGCCAGGTGTGATGTGTGCAAGCCCATAATCCTCACACTCCAGAAATGGAGGCAGGAGGATCAGGAGTCTAAGGCCAGCACGAGTGAACTACGCAGTGAGTCTGAGGCTATCTCAAAAAACAAATGAACAAATATATGTGTATTAAGCAATAATGATGATAATAATGAAAGTGAACCGCCCACATACTGCAGATGATAAAGATTAATACTGTTAATATATTAAAATGCACATACATTATAGCAATGAATTACACAGGAAAGTCTCAAAAGGAAAGGACAATTTACTGGAGAATACACAAAAAGAGTATGTTCGTGTATAGAGTGATAAAAAGAATTCAAGTGCAAAAGAGACCATTCTGGGGTGGGTATTAACTTGGTGATAATTCAAAGATTATTAGCTAGGGGCGGAGAGATGGCTCAGCAGTTAAGGGTGAATAACATTCTTGCAGCAGACCCAGGTTCAGTTCTCAGCACTCACATCAGGCAGCTCACAACACTCTAACTCCAGCTCCAAGGG
>CABHPQ010135169.1:0-23333 GCA_902168405.1 Peromyscus aztecus
TTAGCATTAAATCCATGTATAAGTTAATACATAATATATTTGTCTTTCTGTGGGTTACTTCACACAGGATGATTCTAGTTAAATCTTAAATGGCCATATTTTTTTTCTTAGAACATTGTTTTATGAACCTTTGTTGGGTTTTAGTGCTGAATCAGCCTTGTGTTCTCAGGATGAACCCCCTGTCCAAGATGTATGAATCTCAAGATTTGATTTATAACAGTTATTTTTTTAGAGAAAATAATAATTTATTGCTCACAGTAATTAAATTTGTATGTTTTCTATGCAATTTATTGCTTCTTAATATCAAATAAAAATACATCACCTGCTTCTGTTCATGTTTTCTTGACCAGTTCTTTATTTTTACCTTACAAAACATGTGTTACATCTGAGACAAATAAGTGTTTTACACATCCCTTGTTAGGGGCTGATGTAGTTGGTGATGAGCTATATCTAGTGCCCGTTTACCTTCTGGAAATCCTGGAGCCCCTCTATCCTTCTGCTTGGCATTATCTAAAATGATAACTTTTTTCCCAGAGGGTTTTGTTTGTTTGTTTGTTTTTTCTCAGATCCATGGCAAGAATTGTCTGGCAGCTGTAGCTTTACAAAATGCATTTCTTAGGTCCTAAGAGTTGGAAGTTGACACATCTTGATGCATGAGCTGCAGAGTGGATGTTGTGTTAGCAGGCATGAAAATATACACATTTCATTCTCTATATCAGCACTCTTCTGTGATCAGGGGCATTCCAGATGAGCAGCAGATCTCTACAGTGGGCTTAAATATTCCTTCCCTAAATGACCTTATAAACAACTGTGTCCTCATCCTGGCTTTGTTGTTCCATTTGTGGAGCACAGCCAGCGCACATTTACAGAACCCCAGGATTTTCCAAACGGTAGGTGAGCGCTGCCCTTTTGTTTAAAGTCAGCAGCTACTCTGGCCCCTAACAAGACAGGCAAGCATTCCTGGCAAGCCTTGGAACCTGAACTGACTTCTCCCTATCTGCAGAAAGGCCTGGGCCTCTTCTTCACTGCTGTTTACACTGGGAATCTGCAGTGGAGTGTGGCCACCATCGTCTGTTATCTTAACGAGATCAGCTGCATTGCTGTGGTCCTAGAGCAGACCTTGAACTTACACATTGTTTAAACTTCATGGGCCAACATCAGCCAGCTTCAGCCTTTCCTTCTGCAGCTTTCCTCACCAACCTTAGGCACTGTAGAATTCAAACAAGTGAGGGACTTGTTCTGGATTAGGCTTTGGTTTGTGAGAATGTAGCAGATTGGAACTTTTATCTTCACCAGTGTAACCTCTACCACAAGGTTGTTCCTATCTTGTCATTCCTGTGTCCACGAGAGTAGCACTTTTAATTCCCTTCAGGAACTTGTCTTGGCCTTTACAGTCTGGCTAGCCATTTAGTTCTATCTCCAGCTGTCTCAGCTTTCTGCATACCTTCCTCACAGCGTGGAATTGTTTCTGGCTTTTGATTTAAAATGAGAAGAGATCAGTGACTTCCATTCATTTGAACAGTTCAGGGCCACACAGGGCTGTGAGTGGCCTAATTTCGATACTGTGAACACAAGTAGGGGGAGGAGGGAGAGGAGAAGGTCATGGTTTTGCCTGGTAAGCAGAGTAGTCAGAACCCATGTGACACCAGTTGCTTTGCTGTGTTATATATCACAGTTATTGGTGTCCTGAACGAGGTGTAACCACAACACACAGATTACCAATCAGATTATCACAACAGACATAATAATAAAAACATTTGAAATATTAAAGTCAGACAGAATTTTAGCAGACATTGTGTTGAATCTGTGGGTTTGTTAGAATATTGCCACTTTATTGATTACCCCAGTCCATAAACTTGGGGCATTTTCCCACGTAGCTAGGTCTTTCAATTGTTTTGTTTTGTTTTTTGAGACAGGGTTTCTCTGTGTAGCTTTGGAGCCTGTCCTGGAACTCACTCTGTAGACCAGGCTGACCTTGAACTCACAAGAGATCCACCTGCCTCTGCCTCCCAAGTGCTGGGATTAAAGACATGAACCACCCCCACCCTGGGTGGTCTTCAATTTTTTTTAATTAAAATTTTTCTTTGTATGATGTATATTTTGATCCTGTTTCTCCTACCCCAACTCCTCCCAGACCCTACCCACCCAATTTTATGCCACCCCAAAAATTAAACAGGAAACAAAAATAAAATTAACAACAGTAAAAAGCGTGAACAAAAAAACCCCCACAAAGATGAAAATCAAAACAAAGAAAGCCAAAACAAAAAGTTTACAAAAATATCATTGAGTTCATTTTGTGTTGGCCAAGTACTCTGGGCATGGGACCTGCCCTGGGTGTGGTTGATACAGCCAATGTAGGTGTTCAGTTTTTTTAATAATGTTTCAGTTAGTTCTGTATATTAGGTTTACTGCTGTAGAATATAATTTTAAGATGTGTTACATTTGTTTATGCTGTGGTACATTTGTTTTAATGATGCAAAGATATGTTGTATTCTTTTATGTTACATTTGTTTAACTCTGTGAAGCTGTGATATTTTGCCTGTCTAAAACATCTAATTGGTCTAATAAAGAGTTGAAGGGCCAATAGCTTTGCAGGAAAGGATAGGTGGAGCTGGCAGGCAGAGAGAATAAATGGGAGGAGAAATCTGGGAAGAAAAAAGGAGGCGGAAGAGGACAAGGAGTCAAGGATGCTAGGGGCCAACCACCCAGCCACACAGCCAGCCATGGAATAAGAGTGAAAGTAAGATTTACAGAAATAAGAAAAGGAAAAAGAGCCGGGCGTTGGTGGCGCATGCCTTTAATCCCAGCACTCGGGAGGCAGAGCCAGGCGGATCTCTGTGAGTTCGAGGCCAGCCTGGGCTACCAAGTGAGTTCCAGGAAAGGCGCAAAGCTACACAGAGAAACCCTGTCTCGAAAAAGCAAAAAAAAAAAAAAAAAAAAAAGGAAAAAGCCCAGAGGTGAAAGGTAGATGGGGGAATTTAAGTTAAGAAAAGCTGACTAGAAATAAGCCAAGCTAAGGCCACACATCCATAAGAAATAATAAGTCTCCATGTGTGTTATTTATTTGGGAGCTGTTGGTGGGCCCCCCAAAAGAGCAAAGAGCCAAAAAAGTAAAATAACAACCAACAGCAGTTCACAGAATTTTTGTTAAGTGCTTTATTCTTTGTGTGGATTGTATATTGGTAGTGTATGCAGTTGGGTTTTGCATATAGATATTATTTTAACAAGTTTTGATGACACTTAAAAACTTTTAAGGAGGTGGTCAACCATCAGGTGCTATTTTGCAGCTGTGAGTTTTGATCTAGAAATACTCTGTTACTTAACATGATATAAGATAAATGTCTGAGCTTGACGTTAGGGTCCAGGGAGACAGAGCAGTCAGGGAAGTGTTTGCTGTGTAAACGTGAGTGTCTGAGTTTAGTCACCAGAACACACATGAAAAGCCAGGTGCAAACGGAGCTGTGAGCTGGTCATTCCCAGTGTTGAGGAAGCAGAGACAGGCAGGTCTGTGGGTTGCTGGCTAGCCAGCCTGGCCTACATGGCAAGCTCCAAGACAATGAGAGACTGTCTCAAAGAACAGGATGATGGTATCTGAGAAATGATACCTCAGGTTGACCTCTGACCTCTGCACACATGTACACACACAGAAAAGATAAATATCGGAGCTTTAAGTCTAGTTTTCAGCTTTTAGGCTTTGAACCCGTACATCAGCCACATCTTCTCTCATCACATCAAGTAGATCCTAAGCAGTAAAAATCAGTATTTATTTTCCCTTCTTCTTTCAGTGTTAAATGTTTACAAAAGACGGTCAAGGACTCTTACCACATAATGTGTAGACCATGTGCCTGTGAACTTGAAGTTTGTGCAAAGTGTGGAAAGAAAGAAGACATTGTTATTCCGTGAGTATTTCCTTTTATGTTGGAGTTTGTTTTTAGTAGTTCATCCACGGGCTCTCTCTTAGGCAGCAGTTTGAAGTTGCATATCTCCCACTAATACAAGCACTTTTCTACCTAACAGGAAAAGGGTCACAATTTTGTTAAACTTTTCTATTAGAGTGTAAAGTGCCATTTATATGTTTAGGAAAATAACCCTTTAGCCATGGGCTTCGTCTTCATTATGCGGAATGGCTTATTTCGTAGCAGTCCTCCCTGATGGACTTTCTTTACCAACTCCTGAGCTCGCTCTTCTCACAGCAGTGTTAGAAGCTGCTGACTCGGTGAAGCTTGTCTTTAAAGGAGGTTCTTCTCTGTTTCTTTCTGTAGACTTCTGATAGGAAGAGACAAGTAAAGGCCGTTTAACCTTCACCATTTAATAATGAGAGCCTGGGTAATAATCATAAACTTTTCTTCTATTTAGGTTTAATAGAGAACCAGAAACTTCAGCAAATACTGAAAATCAAGATTCTAACCATAGAAGAAGCCGCAAAGGGAAGGAGGACAGTGATGAGGATTTAGATGATGACGCCCACTCGGATGACGAGGATGGAGACACTTAGGTGGCCTGATGACAGCATGGAGTCAGCCGCAAGGGCTCAGCAGACACACTGACATCCTAATGTGGGTGTCAGAAAAGGCTGTTCAGAATCGGTAGAACTGACCCAGGAGCAATATAAATTATTTATAACATTTGAATAACAGAAACTTTCAGGTTTTCACAATAAAACCTAAGCTGCATATACAGAATGTGTGTGGAAACTGTTACTGTAGCATGTTCTATAATCTATGGAAATTGTTTAGAAAAACATATTATCTAATGTCAAGCTATCCAGTGTTGAGAATTGGTGATTGTATCAGAACTATCTCTTGGAAAATTAAGATGATTAGCTCACAGTGAGTACATTTTCATAGCCTGACCTCAGGTGTGTAGCTTCCTTAGCAAAAGCCCCCTTATAGCTTACAAAGCAAAACCATTTATTTTTATACATGCACACACACACACAATCATGAGTAGTGATTTTCCTTCAAAAATATTTTTATATATGTTATCCCTTTTTTTTAATCTTTTCCCAGTGTGGAAATATGTACTCAGAAAAAAAAATGTGTGGACTATATAATATTAATAACTAGAAAAGAAAATCCAACGTTAATACTTGAGTGGATACTTGCAGTATCAGAAGCTCCTGCCATGTTCTCCCTCACAAGGTTGTCCTTCCCAGAATTCCATTGTTTCGCATTATCACTTTGCTGCCAGTATTTCTGCCTGTAGGTGGTGTAGGTTAGCTCTGTGTGATTACTGAGATGTGTGTCCTTACGTTGAAAATCCTAAAGCTACAGAAAGGTAGCAAGGCAGGCAATTCATTGAACTTTTCCCCACTCTGTACTTTGATTCCCAATTTTAATGTTTTACTATGTTTTTTTGTGTCTTAATCTACACACATGTTGCACGAATTGTTAGAGGGTCTTATTAATAAAAACAAACCTGGAGCTAGGTACTGGGGTCAACACTGGAAGATCAGAGAAGCAGAACAAGCCACAGCTTCCTCACCTTGCAATTCCTCAGCTGATCCTGTTTCCTCAGACTGGAAGCCTCAGTGTCCTTATCCAGTTCCTGGTCCTCACACCTTATATACCTTTCTGCTTTCTGCCATCACTTCCTGGGATTAAAGGCGTGAGTCACCATGCCTGGCTGTTTCCAGTGTGGCTTTAAACTCACAGAGATCTGAATGGATCTCTGCCTCCCAAGTGATAGGATTAAAGACGTGTGTGCCACCATTTTCTTGCCTCTATATCTAGTGGCTATTCGGTTCTCTGACCCCAGATAAATTTATTAGGGTGCACGATATATTGGGGAACACAATACCACCACACACACACATATGATATTGTATATATGTGTATATATTTTCTGAACCATTGAAATAAATGTGAAACCCTGGTTTTGGACTTGTATGTGTGGCTCTTTTGTTGTTATAAAAATTTAGAAATTGACCCATGTTCTTATAGAAGCTATGATTTGCTCATCTTACATTATTGTACATTGTTCTAATGTTGAGAGGCATTTGGGTTTGATGGATTTTCCTGATGCACACAATACCCATGTAAAGTGAAGCAGGATTAGAAATTTTATTGAAGATATTTTAATTTAGGCTTAAACTCGAAGCTTAAGAGAGCAGAGCTCAGAGGAAAGTAAGACATACACAAGAGTACTAGTGTGGGCTTCCTAAAAAAAGAGGCACAGAAAGTAGGGTGCAGCCAAGTGTGGAAATGGGCTTCACAAGGAAGACTGAGCAGTTACCTGGATTGGCAGTAGCCATATGTACTCATGGGTTGCATCTCAAGTTTCCTCTCAGTTGCTGTGATAAAATACCATGGCCTACAAAACTTATAGAAGAGTTTATTTGGATTTATAGTTCCAGAGAGATAAGAGTCCATTGTGATAGGGAGGCATGGCAACAGGCAGGCATGGCAGCTGAAACAGGAAGCTGAGAGCGAACTGGTAATGGAGCCAGCTTTAAACTCTCATAGCCTGCTTCCAGTGACACACTTCTTCCAACAAAAACACACCCCCAATCTTCCCCGACTGCCTCCAACTGGGGAATCAAGAGTTCAAGTTCAAATATCTGAGTCTATGTTCTCATTCAAACCACTACAGTGTTAAAAAAAAAAAAAAAATCCTCTGTCTCTTGGTGAGATGGCTCTTTCATGAATGGGATCATAATCTGATCATGTAAAAGTAGAAGCCACTGCATAAGGAGCTTAGTGCATGCCCTTCCTTATATAAAGTTTCTGGTGAAACTGATAGGAAATGACAGGTTTGGAGCTGGGAAGGACAGACCTCAAACAATTGTGGATTGTGCTGGAATCCTTGCTGTGCTGCTAGCAAAGGCTTCAACTAGATTCTAGGGCAAGGGGTTTTTCTCTGCCTTTGTCCCCAAATTCTCCCTGTCTTTATCCTGTCTTAGCCAGTTTGAATGTGTGCAGCAGTATATCTTATTCCCCCTTTGTTTATCTACTATGGGTTTTGGTAGTAGATTGTGGGGCGTTTACCCACCACCCCCACAGCTTCCCAGAGTTTTCTTGAGTGTGAGCAGCAGGAAATATTAGATAGAAGGATTTATTGCGGAGAATATCGCGGAGATAAACAGATAGAAAATAAAGGATAGCTTCAAGAGGGCCCCGACTGTCTCTGCCCCAGGGTTTTTATAGAGACGTCAAGGGAGTGGAGCAAATGACCTCCTCCCCCAGTACAGCCAAGTGCAGACCATCTCAGACACCTGCACTCAGGCCCGTGGTCCTAATCATCCTCTATGTGGATCTGCTGGGTAAAGCCACGAGGAACCCGAGAACGGCCCCCCACAAGTAGATGATACTAGAGTTCTTGGTAAATTTCATAGTGGTGTTTTACAAACACATACGGAAATGCGTGTGTAATGTGAATTTACTTTCACATGCTGGGGTTAAAGACATGTGCCACTGCACCTGGCTTCAGCTATTTCTGATTTTTTACCTAGAGAGAAATGTGTAAGGAAAGGTGTCACCTAGAGGCACAAACCACAGCTACAATTTATCTCTTTAGGAATAGTTGTTTTGTTTGCTTTGGAAAGTGGACCTTGATATATTTAATTCCTTTATATTTCTTTAAGAACTATCCTTTCTAAAGACCAGACATGGTGGCACACACCTTTAATAGTTGTACTCAGGAAGCAGATGCAGATGGGTGGGTATCAAGTTTGAGGCCAGCCTGGTTTACATAGTGAGTTCCAGGATCGCCACAGCTACACAGGGAAACCATGTCAGAATTATCCTTTCTAGCCTACAAACATTTTGGTGGAATTCATTATGTGGAAATGAATTGACTGTGTTTCATTTTATTGTAATGAGTCAGTATAAAATGAAAGTTGCCCTGCTTTGATATTCAGATAATCAGAACCTTTGCATCTGAATATATTGGGGTTATTACTGATGTTCCAACTCTAATCATACACTTCATAGACCCTCTTAAGGAGTTCCTTTTCCTGGGACATTGTTTTTCATCCCCCCTGGGTTATAACCCTGGGTTTTTGTTTTTGTTTTTTCTTCCCAGGTCCCCAGCTGATTCTGATTGTCAGCTACAGAAAATACAGTTAGTTGCTTGTAGTAAAAAGTCATTTTCATGCTTACCAGGTACAGGACCTGTTTGCTGAATTTCCTTCTTCACAGACTCTCTTGCAGCTAGAGGTAGGTAGCCATATAGAGGGATTCTGGGAAAGAATTACCAAGGGGAAAAAAAATAGTTTGGCTCTTCCTATCTAAACATGGTGTGAGAATACATGACATCTACAACTTGTAGCCATTTGTCCAGTGCCATGATGTTGAACAAAAGCTGCTGACCTGAATGGTGGACCATGTCAGAGGAGCTGCAGTTGGCAATAGAGCTTAGGGAGTACAGCCCACTGGTTAGCACAGCTATGTTGAGTGTACCCCAGAGAAGCAAAACCCTGATGTGTGTGTGTGTGTGTGTGTGTCTCCAGAGTGCCTCTTGTTTCTGCTGGCCTTTCTGCGTGCTGCTATTATGTTTTTACTGTATTTCCCATGGTGTGATTGTTGAGTGGAATCCTACTGTATCTAGTATAATGTGATTGTTTCATGGGAAAATCCCACTACTCAGGAGGCAGTTTACTTGCAGATCATAATGAAGATGATTTTTATAGACCAATGACACTCAGAGATGTGAGATTTGCCGAGGATAGAAAATGGAAACAAGGAAGTTTCATGCAGTATAGACACCTGAATTCTGCCTGTGGAAAAGCAGGCTGAAGATCAAAGAAAGCAATTATGTCCCTGCACCCAAGGTTAGGTCTGAGTTGCTCGATCATGTAGCTTATAGAAGTAATCACAGGTTTTGGTATGCACCTTGAAAAAATAAAGTTGTGAGAGGAAATTAAATGACCCTATTGTGTGTAAAGAAAGATAGATGGTTAGCTGGCCACTTGCTTATAAAGTTCTGTAAAGTAGAAATAGAATAGGAATTAGCTACACTGAAACTACAGACAGCTGCCTGCCAGTACAAAGGAACTGGCTGAAATGCACTCTGCTTGCTTAAACCTTTGTTAATTAATAATAAAAGAATTATTGCTTTGGGGTGAAGATGTTATGGTGGCAAAATTAATACAAAGGAAAATGTTTAACTACATGTGGGCTTCTAAGAAAAATATGTAACTTGTGATCATAATGTGATTTCTTCCTATGTAAAGATTTTAATTTGGTTTTGGAAAATGTGTAACTTGTGAGGTGATTTCCTTCTTGCATAGAGATTTTTTTTCCTTAGGTGGTATAAAAGGATTAAGGGAAAAATAAAAAGGGAATTGGGCCTGGAGAGATGGCTCAGCAGTTAAGAGCACTGACTGTTCTTCCAGAGGTCCTGAGTTCAATTCCCAGCAACCACATAGTGGCTCACAACCACCTGTAGTGAGATCTGGTGCCCTCTTCTGGCCTGCAAGGTTACATGCAGGCAGAACACTGTATACATAATAAATATTAAAAGAAAAAGGGAATTAAGTTTTGCTCCCTCAGATAAATTTCCTTTGTGTGTTTAGCTACCAATTCCACATCTCCTGTTCAGTGTCTCTCGTGTGCTGGAGCTGGACTCCTGATGGAGCTGGACTCTGGCACTTGGGAATCTTGGGCCTACAACCTCCTAGTTCTTGTAAAGTAAATAAATGTTGTTTCACAAGCTACTGCCAATCAGAAATCCAGTTATTTGCAGTCAGAGGCATTCCAGCTGATATAGCAACAATTTTGCAACACCTGTTCTACAGCACTTACCAGCTGTAGCTGCAAGAAGTAAATTGATGTTTTAAATATGATTGATTGGCAGTGAAGGCTTGTCAATTTGACCTCTTGCCATCATTCTACAAAATAATTAGCATAAATAGCTACTAATCATATGATAGCAATTGTACTCATAGATTCTAAGCATTTGTATACATTAGCACATTTAAAATTGCCCTTGTAGTGATGAGCTGTTAATGAATGGAGACAGACAATAAGCAATACTCTATAAGACAAAATAAAGCATGGGAGAGTAGAGGGGTCAGGAGTCAGAGCCCAGTGGGCTAGAGGTGGGGTGCTCAAGTAAGTGAGGAGTGAAAAATGATTTCTAAAGTGTCTCATTGAAAAGCCCATTTGTGCAAAGAGAGGGAAGAGACATGAGAAGAATGTTTGTAGTGGTTTGAAAGAAAATGCCCCCCAAAGGGAGTGGCACTATTAGGAAGTGTGGCTTTGTTGGAGTAGGTTCAGGCCTTGTTGGAGGAAGTGTCACGGTGAGGGTGGGCTTTGAGGTCTCATTTATGCTCAAGCCACACCCATTATCTCAGATCAATTCCTGTTGCCTGTGGGTCAAGATCTAGAACTCTCAGCTACTTCTCCAGCACCATGTCTGCCTGTATGCCACCATGTCACACCATATTAATGGACCAAATCTCTGAAAATGTAAGGCACCCCAATTTAATGTTTTTCCTTTGTAAGAGTTATTGTCATGGTGTCTCTTCACAGAAATAGAAACCCTAACTAAGACAATGTTCCATGCAGAGAAAACACACTGGGAAGCCTCGAAAGGAAGACTTGTTGGTCTGTTCAAGGAGCTGCAAGGAAGAAGTGATTACCTTAGAGCCGTTAAGGGATGATACCAGTGAGGTGACAAGGTCAGAACCTGCTGAGCACAGTGACCCACTCCTGTAATTCCAGCACTGAAGAATTGGAGGCAGAAGGCTCTGGGGTCAGCCTGTGCTATGTGGTGAGTTTGAGGCCAATCTGGGATACATGAGACTGTCTCATGAAACAAAAACCTTTTTCCTTCTACTATTTTGTTTCAGCCCTTTGATTTCACAGACGTGAATGTATTTGTTCTATGTGAACTTTTCTGAGCCCCTGAAATCTGTTGGTATCTTTAACATCAGACTCAGGAAACTGTAATCCATGATTTCTGCAAATAGTGTTTCTGTTCCTTTTCTGAAACTGTAGTGATGCACACTGGTAGATCCTTTGGGCTGTACCCGCTGACTCGCTTGTTGGCTTCTTCTTATTCACGTCTTCCTCCATACTTCAGCAGTTGTTTCCTGTTTTGCCACTCTTTGCATTCATGAGTCTTCTAGAGGAGGGTAGATTAATGTGGTCAAAGTGCTTTTAAGCCTTTGACAAGTCATTCATCTTAAGACAGTGAATTTACATTCCTAAAATGTCTGATTGTTGAGTAGATTATAACTATTGAAATTTCCATCGTGCCTGTTTTGTGCAGGTTTTCCTGTTTCCTATGATGGGATAATGGTAGGTTGCTGTCTGTTGTAGTTAAGATATGGCATGAGCATCCTGGATTATGTGCTGGAAGCATTGGCTCTAGTGTTGTGGGCTTGAAGTGGCAGACACTAGGAAGAAGGGCTCAGTGTAAGCTAATTAGGTCATGAAGGAACCACCTTTGCAAGGAATTGAGTGAGTTCTTGCCAGGAGGGACTCTTTAAGAAAACAAAAAGGCCGGGCAGTGGTGGCGCATGCCTTTAATCCCAGCACTCAGGAGGCAGAGGCGGCAGATCTCTGTGAGTTCGAGGCCAGCCTGGTCTACAAAGCGAGTTCCAGGAAAGTCACAAAGCTACACAGAGAAACCCTGTCTCGAAAAACCAAAAAAAAAAAAAAAAGAAAAAAAAAAAAGAAGAAAGCAAAAAGCCTTTTCAATGTTCTTTGATCCTTTCATTATCAGAATTGTGAGCCAGATAAATGTTGTTACTTTATACTTCAGTCCTTTGCTGTAGCAACACAAAATACACCAGCAGAATCGTTGTCCTTCATTTGTTTACCAGTTGCTTTATCCGTTGATTATCAGTCCCCTTTTAAACTCTGCATATCGAATGATTTTAATTTCCTCTTAGAAATCATGGGTGACAGATTATTTTTTAAGGTTGCTTTTTTTTTTCGGGTAGCCTTTTTTTTTTTTTTTTTTCCAGGTACTGTGTCATGGCAATGAGAAAAATGAGTACTACATAGTTGGAAAAGTGAGTGTAAGTAATTTCACATACAAACAGTGAGCTTTAGGTTCAGAGTTTGAGCCTGCATGGCCATCTGACTCCAGAACCATGCCTGTGCATTACTCGGGTTAGAGTATGAGAGATGCTATACACTGCTGATTGGACAGTCTGTTGTTTCTCTCACAAGCACACCAGGGCTCTTGTAAGAGCTTCTTTGTCACTCCCCTCTCTTCCCTCCTTTTGGACAATTGTAACTTTTGTCTAAAGATTCCCCTTGAGTCCCAGGCACTACTGGGAAGTGCATAAGTGCTTAGCTGTAACTGATGCATTTGAATTCTAGTCACTTTTTAATATTTCTCTATGCATATCAGTACACATGTATGAAACATCTGTAATTGTGCTAATTAGATGACTTAGACTTTATTCTGAGATCTGTTGGCATCATAAAAAAAAATACAGATTGTTTGTGTCACGTTTGGATATGTGGTACAGAATACAGACTGAGAAGGTGTGTCACAGTGACCATGTAGCAAGTGATGACTATTAGGAGGAAATGAGCATGTGTGTGTGTGCAGGAGTGTGCCTGTACATGTACGTGTATATGTATGCAGAAGTTTGCACACCCATGCACACACGCATGCATGTGTGTGTGTGTGTGTAGTTGGCACCTCTATTACCATTTACAAATAATATAAGATCAATAAATGGCAGCTTCTGATGAGTGCTCTGTTTTCATGCTGCCTGTGAAGTTGTCAAAATCGAAAGATAAGATACCAGAGATACAAATGAGCTCTGTATAGCTCTAAAGCCTATGTTATTTCAGGCACACCTATGAGAAGCTGTAACTCTTGCACTCTCCTAAACTTCTGTTTTCTTAATTAGATGCGTCTGTGACGTCAGCCCAGCTCTCTCTTTTGGTCCTTCTCTGTGGCTCTCCTCTTCATCACTTTGTTTCTCTCTTGGATGACTGTAGTGGGTAGCCATTCCAGCTTTGATCTGGAAGTTCCAACCCCCGTTGAGGCTTTGGTAACTGTCACACCTACAAGGCGGGGCCAAGGGAGGACCCTGAAGACCTGAGATCCAGATGCGCCAGCCTTCTTGGTTCCTGGACCCTTGATGCTGGAGGTAGACCAAGCAGAGTTCTCCAGAGAACACTGCCGGACTGCGCCACACCTTTCCCAGACCCTATAAACTATCCCTTCATTTGTAAGTTACCCCACAAAATAAACCTCCCTTTTAACTACGTGGAGTGGCCTTAATAATTTCACCAATAGATGACTGTCCCGTTCAAAAGCCATCTAAATAGAGCAGAGGTACCCTCCTCTCGTCTTGCCTTAGAATTCCTGTCACACATTTTGTTAGTTGTCAGTAGTCCTGAAGGCCACAGGACCATTTCCCACCAATTGTTACCGGCCAGGCTCATGTTAGTGAGTCCCACAATTCTGTCAACCCTCACACATTCAGGAAAGCGTTCACCTCCCCAAATCTCACACGTAGAAGTTTTCAAGAATCTGAGCACCACAATTACACAGTTTGGACGGAGTCTGCTCCTATGGAAGCTCATGTTGAAATGTGGCTGGTGATGTAGTTGTGTTGGGGTGTAGGGTTTTTAAGAGAAGCGATAATATCCAGTGAGTCTGGACTGTTTCTCTTGAGGACACGTCAATCTCATGGGAGTATATCGTCACATGTCTGGGCCTCTGTTGTCCCTCCTTGTCCTCATGTATCTGTCTGCTTGTAGCCACATAATTGGCAGCACCACATTTTCTGCCACGGGGCCCTTGTCAGAAACCACACAGCACAAAGTATTCATCATTCTCTTCTGACTGTGCCCAACTGCTTCCAACCTCTCGATAGGAATTTCCTGCCATGATAGGTATCCTGGAACTATGAGCTGAATCAACCCTTTCTCCCTTGAGTACTCAACTTTGCAGAAGTCAACCAAGTGACATCAGTATTTCATCAAATCCTAGTTACAAAACCCAGGATCAGTTTTAATAAGTATAAAAATTAAAGTTTTAATATTAAATGTGTGCATTAAATAATTTAAATGCTATTTTAAAATCCACTTTTTCCATTTAAAATTTTTTCAAATATCCTTGAAATTAACATTAAGTTCAAATTAGCTTTTTTTTTTTTTTCCGAGACATGATTTCTCTGTGTAGCTTTTTGGAGCCTGTCCTGGAACTCACTCTATAGACCAGGGGCCTCGAACTCACAGAGATTCACCTGCCTCTGCCTCCTGAGTGCTGGGATTAAAGGTGAGCGCCACCGCTGCCCGGCTCAAATTAGCATTTTAAGAATGATATGTTGTTCATTGGTCACTTCCCAGACACAGTAGGTGAAAGACTCCAGACACAAGAGATGCATCTTGATTCAGGTGTTTGCACAGGTACAGAAATATAATGCTCGACCCACATGATTTGACTTTATTATATGTAAATTTTACTTCAGTTGAAAGTAGTAATTACAAAGTAATAATACACTTCTGTCAAAGCCAGGCCTTGATCACGTGACCTGACCCTTGACTTAAGAAAAAGCAAGCAGTAAAGTCATTGTGAGGGAGGAAGAAGTGTGTGAATCCTAAACCTGCCTCTGAGCATTGTGGCCCTGGCCCCCCCCTCCTCTGTGACAGTTTCTTTCCATGCCTTGTCTAACAAGAAGTGATCACCACTGTAAATGTACAGTGAATATAAACATACGGAAAATGCCTGACACGTAACAGCTGCTCTAGACAAGAAGTTTATCTGTGAGCTGCTATTATGTTTGTAGTTGTTTTCAATCTTTTAAATTTACATAAAATTCATTTTACATTGACTAATAAAAACAAAAAATGCAAATATTTATGGGGCACTATGTGATGTTTTGATAAATATATATTTTGTGTAATGTGTAAATCAGGTTAAACATCTCAAACATTTGCCATTTTTTTTTTAATGATGAAAACATTGAAAATCTGTTCTTTGAGCCTTTTGAAATACACAGTAATTATCCTGCTCCATAGGCACCCTCCGTAATCCACCTTCCTCCTCCTATGTAGTGGTAACTTAGAATCTACTGAGCTATCTTTCCTCATGCCTCTTACTCCTGTTTTTCCCAGCATCTCAAGAACTTGACTTCTATAAGATCAACTTTGATTTTTTTTTTTTAATTTTTATTTTTTGGCGTGTGCATGTCTTACGTAAGTTTTCTATTGCTGTGATCAAACATAAGGACCAACTTGGGGAGGAAAGGGTTTATGTGGCTTACACTTCTACAGCACTGTTCATCAACACAGGAAGTCAGGGCAGGAATTCAAACAGGGCAGGAACCTGGAGGCAGGAGCTGATGCAGAGGCTATGGGAGGATGCTGCTTACTCGCTTGCTCCCCATGGTTTGCTCACCCATAATGGTCTGGGCCCTCCCCCATCAATCACTAACTAAGAAAATGCCCTACAGGCTTGTGTACAGCCTGATCTATGGATTCATTTTCTTAATTGAGATTCCCTCCTTTCAAGTTGACATAAAACTAGCTGATACAATGCATGTCTCTGTGCATTCATGCACGCCCCAGAGCATGAATGGAGGTCAGGAGACAACTCAAAGGAGTCAGTTCTTTCCTTTCCTCTTGTGGGTTCAGGGAATCAAACTCAGGTCCTAGGGTTTGGTGGCAAATGCCTTTACCCACTGCACCAAGAACAGCTTTTTATATTCTACAAAGGAAGTGTTCTTTAGTCATTTTTGGCTTAGACATTTTATTTCAATTTATCCAAAGAAGTTTGTGGGCCTGCGAAGCAAGTCAACTAAAATTCTCTGATAAAAGGAAAAGAAAACAAGCTTGATATGAATCCCTCTCCACTAGAGGAGGAAGCAGACTTCACCAGTCAGAAGAGTTAGGTTTGCTTTGGGCTATTTTTAATACTTGTGAGATGTGGACCCTTCAATAATGCCATTTCCAAATTTGGTGCAGCAGCAAGCTTTAGAAAGGATGTTTCTGGCAGTAATAATGTTACAATTTGTTTTGGTTTCTTTGTCAAACTGGGGTCTATTTCTAACACTAATTGTTATCACATGGCACATACTCAGGAAGCTGAGTAAATCAATTGATGGAGGGGTTTATTTTTAAAATAGCAGTTAACTTGGAATGGAAAGTGAATTTAAAAAAGCATAGTCCTTTACAATGAACTCTTATTTAAAAATGTACATTTGCCCATTGAAGTAACAAATATTCGCACAGTTGAGGGTGATCTTATCCAATCCACGTTTTATTTTTACTTGACTAATCATAGATTTATTTGTAGAGTATATTTCACTTACTCTGTTGTTTTTTAATTTATTTTACAATTATCAAGAAATCGTGGTAACATAGGACAATGATCTCAATGATACAGGAAATGAATCAGCCCTTTGGAAACTGCCAGGACCACTTGAGGTTAGACACACTGAAGGACCGCCCTGACGTCCTTCAGCCCAGGATGTTACACTGTGTCTGCAAAGTCAGGAAACATACAGTGGAATGATTTATTTTTACTTTTTATGTGTATATGAATGTTTTCCTGAATGTATGTCTGTGTAGCACATGCCTGCCTGGTGCCCAAGGAGACCAAAAGAGGGCATTAGATCCCCTAGGACTGGAGTTACAGGGCGCTGAGACTTGCATCCCGGTCCTCCGGAAGAGCAGCCAGTGCTCTTAATCGCTGAGCCATCTCTACAGCCTCCGTGAAATGATTTTTAAACTGTAATTTACATTCAGTATGTTTTCTGGTGATATGCTCTGAACCAATCGGTCTAATTGTTCCTCTGGAGGGAAAAATTTAGTATTCTGTGCTGTGCTCAGAAAGTCTGGAAACAGCAAGAATAGTGAGTTTATTTTATTTCACCTAAGAACATACTGGGCACACTGCGTGGAAGTGGAAGAGCAGTTACACAGTTAAAAATAAGATTCACCCTTTCTTCCCTTCCCGGTGCTGTGGCTGCCAGCTGCCGTGTGAGGCAGGTGCAGTGTGAGCAGCTGCCAGAGGACAGGGACAGCAACTGACTGAAACTGGCGAGCATGTCCTGAGAGTTTAGGGAAGGGTTTGGAATTCATTTCTTGGCACTAGACTAGGACATTTCAGGTCCTGTCAAGTAACTGATTTATATGTGGGAAGGCCTCAGTTGGGAGTGCCTGACATTCTTGATGCCATGTTCCTGCCTGGAAATCAGGGAGGAAACCCTACAAAAATAAGTCTGTAGCAAGGAAGCCTTCATTTGAGGTAGCCTATCTTCAGGGGATCATAAACATGTCATGAAAGGTCTGCTTTGTCGACCTGTAGTGACATCACCAGGTACCACTGCAGTGGGCCCTTGAAGACTGGCTGGAGATAAAAAGAAACCCATAAACTTGTTCTGTAATATGTTCAGACAGGCATCCGACTGGCTAACCTTTCTGTCTTTGTCCAGTCATGAAGTTTCCCTTGCTCTGGGATCATCTTCTCAAGTACAGTTTGCCCATACACTGGACACCCTGCAGGCCACAAAGGGAATGACCTTCTCCCCTTAAGCTGCAGAGAGGACTGAACATATGGAACTGAGTCCTTTTGCCCTTCCTTGTTCACTGTTGTGAAGGAGGCAAACAGTCTTGGGGGAGTTTTAACGCCACTGATATCACAGCATCTCCCCTGAGATCACAGAGCTGGTGATCCCATGTGTGCAACTCAGATGGCCAGTAGTCTGACTAAATGTGTCTTAGATGTCTAGTGCGTGTATATGTGATAGTTGTAATTAATTAAATGCAAATTCACTTAACATTATTTTACTCAGTTTACCTTAAGTTATATGTTTTCTTAATTTATACTTAAGGTCCAAGTCAGCTATTGAAGGCTATAACTGCTTTCCTTTTCAAAATGGATTTTGGGGGCCTTGGAATAGTTAGGAACCACAGATAAAAATATCATTCTTCATTATTCTGCAAATTCTGTAAACTGTTGTAAAAGCTTTTTCCATAATGGAGTGATAATTCTGTCTATATTTAAAAAAAATAGGTACAATTTACACAACATTAATTTACCTATTTTTTTAAAGCATATAATCTACTGATGTGGTAAATTTACAGTGTTGTATAATTGTCACCACAATCCAGCTTTGGAGCATCACCCCACCAAGATCCTTTATGCCCTCTGTGGTCACTCCAGTTTCCTAACTCTAGCCCAAGGAACTAATCATTGTTCTGTGTTGATAAATTCTTACAATTTTTCCTATAAATTATGTCTTAAAAAGAGCTAAACAAAGTAGTGCTTCCCGTCTGTGCACTGCTCTTTTGAGGAAACAGTTGATCCAGGTGATCGGAATATGCTGTGTTGAATCTTGTTAACATCTTTCTTTAGTAGCCCCTTAGCTACTGACTCCTGAGAACAGCTGCTACTCAGATGGAGGTGGTGGACATCCAGAGATCCTACCCACACTCTGTAGAAAGTTCTCATTATAATGCTAATCACTAAGTGTTTTTACAGATGTATATTAAAAGCACTGGAAAGACCTGCAAACGCACCAAGAGGAACAAGGGTGGGAAGTCAGGTCACGCAGGATGCAAGGACCAGGCCCAGCTGTGAAAGGCCTGGTAGCTTTATGACATCCGATAAGGTGAAGGACAATTCTCCAACAGCCTGTGCCTGTGATTGTTAAAACAATGGTTACAAGAGTTTGATGAAGGTACCCTCTGTGGATGGAAAAAGACGTTTCCAGAAGCCATAACATTCCAGTGCTAGGGGTGGGTCTCCTCCCTGTGAATTGTTGCCTGGGGAGGTCCCTGAAGCCCCCTATCCCCACCCACCCAAACAATACAAGTGATTGATGCTGCTGTTGACTGCCCGCCAGGACTAGACAGATGGTAAGTCCCTAGTACTGAAGGTAACACAGACTGTTCTCGACCATGGAGAGATGAAACTGGCACTGAGCTGTAAGCTTTTCCCTGCTGGCTAGTTTTCATGGCGGCAGAAGATTCTGTACAAACTGCTGGAGGAAAATGCCATCAACAGTTCGACCTAGCTTTAGGGGAGGGGCTGCAGGCAAGATGTGCCCACGGATGTAACAGTGGCATGATTGTTACAAACACAACAGCTAGTTTCCTATTGGATTTGGGGCCCACGTTACAAGAGAGGATTCACATTTGGTACTGTAAGTGTCTGGTCAAAAGCCCATAGCTAGGGAAGTCAGAGGACCTGGTGGGGAAGCCACTGCTGCTGTTCTGCTAAATGGACGTGATGTGTCTATCAATTCTCTTCTAAGAATTTATGTTTGCGCCCATACATTACTGCCGCTGTCAGCCTTCATCAGAGGGAAGCCTCTTTTTGTAGTGAGTAGTAGTTACTATGGAGACATATTTAGTCAAACAAGTGACTGCTGCAGTAATGTAGTTTCCCAGTGCTCAACCACCAATGGAGAAAAATAGCCACACATCTATGGCACCCCCTCCAAGGCTAAGGAAACACCATGGAAGAGGGGGCTGAAAGAATTTAAGAGCAGCAGAAGGTAATTATGGAACCTTGGCCTCCAAGCATAACAGTCACCACTATCTTTTTTTAAAAAGATTTATTTATTCATTATGTATACAGTGTTCTGCCTGCATGTATGCTTGCACACCAGAAGAGGGCACCAGATCTCATTACAGATGGTTGTAAACCACCATATGGTTGCTGGGGATTGAACTCAGGACCTCTGGAAGAGCAGCCAGTGCCCTACACCTCTGAGCCATCTCTCCAGCCCCTACCACCACTATCTTAATCAGGGCAGCTGTGGCTATCTATAAGTGACCCTTGTAATTGTGCCTATAGACACCCCCTCCTAAGAAGGGGATCAGGAGGAAGTGCTAGAGCGTGGTTCTCAGCCTTCCCAATGCCGCAACCCTTTAACACAGTTCCTCATATACCTGTGGTGATTCCCAACCATAAAATTATTTTCGTTGCTACTTCATAATTGTAATTTTCCTACTGTTATGAATTGTAATTTAAATATCTGTGTTTTCTAATAGTCTTAGATCCCCTGTGAAAGGGTCATTTGACCTCCCAAATGAGTCTGACCCACAGGTTCAGAACCTCTGTGCTAGAGTACATAGCGTGTAGAAATTTAGTTGGGGGGATGGGCAATATGGGGGTATTCCAGCTTTGAAGCCATGAGGATGTATTTATCCATTGAGATGAGACCTTTTGGTGATATGACTATTTGGGGGTCATCCACATTCCTATAAGTAACTGATTATAAGGAGTCCTGTCCTGTAAGTAAACCCAATAAATTCATCGATTCACTAAGCTGGAGTTGGGTGGAATCTGTGTTTTATCTGCTGTAAATAGGTTTATTTACATCTCCTCAAGAAAAGTTCAACAGAGTCCCTCATAAAGAGGTTCCACATTCTCACCATCAGTTGTATTTGCCCGTGCATTTTTATTATTGCCATTCTCGTGGGTTTGTGAAATATCACTGTGATTTTAATTTGTGTATTTGTAATGACTCATTGTTGACGCAGCATATTTACAAGTGATTGAAAGCCAGTCATGTATCTTCTTTGGTATAATATATATTCAAATTTGTTGCCCACGTATAAAAGTTGGTTGTTTATTATTATTATTATGATGATGATTGTTATTATGTTATATGGATTTCTTACATATATCCTAGATACATATAGGTCCTTATCAGGTGTGACTTGGAAATTGTTTCAGCTAGTCCATGACTTGTTATATAATCGCTAAGAAATCCTTTACATGGAAAGATAACCATGTGGTCAGTGATAGAATTTGAGTCCTAAAGCTTGCAGACTCCCCACTGTACATCCTTGTAATATGCTTATGGCTTGTGAAAACATTAGAGCAACCATTATAGGTACAGTTTTGATTGTTTAAAGTGTTTAGAATTGGAAAACAGAAAGACCATGTAATTGAGCACATTATCTCAAAAATGTTTTTGTGTGGACTGTTACATTTTCATTTTCTTCTGTGGTCAATATATTGTGGGTATGTCCATCATGACTGGTGAAGGAAGGGAATGACTCCCAGTGATAAGGTAAAGAAATGACTTCAATGATCTGTTAGTTAAGGTTGACTGGCAGTAGTTGAAGGTATGTATATGCATCTGTGTGAATGTAGGTAGATAAGATGCTTGGGCCGGGCAGTGGTGGCACACGCCTTTAATCCCAGCACTCGGGAGACAGAGGCAGGCGGATCTCTGTGAGTTCGAGTCCAGCCTGGGCTACCAAGTGAGTTCCAGGAAAGGCGCAAAGCTACACAGAGAAACCCTGTCTCGAAAAACCAAAAAAAAAAAAAAAAAAAAAAAAAAAAAAAAAAGAATGCTTGGAAGGAGCGACTCAACCAGAGACAATGAAGCAAAACAGCAATTGGACCTACTTCCAAATATGGATGCTATAGACAGCAATCAAGACAAGATTTGAATTCTGACAGTGGCCTAAGACAGTGACTGTGTGACCAGCACGGTGGCAGGGCTTGTGTGGGTTCATTGTAAACCCCTTTTTGTGTGTGTTCCCATACATTGCTGTTGTCATCAATGAGCTTGATTTGCTCCATAGTCAAGAGTTCGTAAGTCTTGGCTTGTGTCAATCAAGACTGATGCTTTTAATTTTGTCTCTACAGAAACACATTTTAAGATATATGTGAATGCCCACACCTGCTCGGGCTGTGCAGTTTCATTTCTCTTCTCTTCTTTCCTCTATTTTTGTATGATAGAATCAGTTCCTGCTTCAGTCTGAAGCTGAAAATATTTTCCACACCACCCAAAAGTATAGACATTATAAAAATTCCATCATTAAGCAAGACCCTCCGAAAGAAAAAAACAAAGAAACCTGGCAACTTAATGGGATAAAGATTCCTCATTAAATGACCAATATGGGCAGAGGCCTTCACACCTGGATCTACATTGGCCTCACCTCTGGTGTGAGTATAAACTACCAGCATCCCTAGTCTCCTAGGCAAAACTACACCACCATGCCAATGTAGTTCCAGGAGCTGCACAGGCAGGCTTCAGTGGCTCTGAAAGTCAAGGTCCCTGCTGCCCGTGCACTTTGTCCCATGACACAGCTGGGAAGATGGCTTACACCCAACCCAACAGTGTTGCACCATAGACTCTTAGGCACAGCACTGTCTAAATATCAGGGGTGGCCATAGGGATCTACATTTGGTGAAATCCTACCTTAAGGAGCAAATGTGAGATTGAGAGGCCAAAGGAAACAACAGAGTAAAGCTTATGGTATAAGATACTTGGGAGTAACAACAGTTAATCAACATATTTCCTCTCTGGTTATTGTGTCTCTGTGGACTAGGCGGGTTGCAGGTCTCAGTCTTTGAGAGGTGGTTGATGGAGACAAAGGGGTCCAAGAAGGCAGATGTGCCCCTTCCTGAGCATGGGTTAGAATTCAGGCTGCCTAAGAACATCACAGCCTCCATTTCCACCCTTCTGTCCTCCCTGAATCTTGGTTCTAATGTGGTACCAGCTTCTACATCCTCTGGATGCTTATGCTTTTACAAGTAGGTTTATGGAAAAGAGTAATTCTACCCATCCCTTCAAACCTTTTCATTTTGTTTAGGAAATGTAATCTTTTATCATAGCTCCAGATGGCCTGACTTTCATCAATATCTGTGACACCATCAGGTGAGAGGGAAGATTGGGAGGCCTCTGCTGGAGTGGTAATTTTGTTATTAACTTCCCCTGTGACTCTAGTAAATTCCTTATGCTCTCAGAGTTGAAGTTCTTTCCTGTACAAAATTTCTAGAGATGGTTGTCTCCGTGCCTCTTCTGCTGTGGTTCCTGTAGCAGCATCAGCCCGACTGGCAATTTGTTAAACATACAGATTCTTGGATTCTACCTCCAGCATACAGAAGCTTGCTCTAGGGGTGCAGACCAGCGACCTGCAGTTGAAGGAGCCTTGTAGGCAACCCTGCTGTTACGGCTAAAGGTTAAGAATGCTAGCCTAAGTTAGTAGTTCTTAGCCTTGGCTGGACATTAAAGTCATTGGACCTCTTTTCTAACTATCAATCGTAGACCCTCCCTCCAAAGGCTGACTGAAATGGCCTCAAGTGGAGTGTAGACATTGCTATAGCTGAAGGCTTCTAAAGCTAAACGTCAGTGTTGGAGCTATGGCAGCTATACCTCCAGACCTGTATCCTGCAGACACCACTAGGTGTTGCTATAATAGAGACAAAAAGGCATTTCAAGGAGATACACAGAGAGGAAGAATATATAGCTTTGATAAGAGGATATTCTGTGATTTATATCTGAGTGCAGTTTGAGAAGTGTTCACTTTCAGTTTGTTACATTTTATTCAAATAAATTTAAATGATAAAATGAATAAGTGTTGCCATATGAATACTGTAAACTACCAGTCATAAGAAGAAATAAACTGTTTTTATATACAGTGATATGGCTGAGTCTCACA